>OVAX01000224.1:0-102794 GCA_900406405.1 Lepidium africanum | reverse complement strand
ATATATATAGATATTTCATAACAGGCTCCATCTTTATTTTAATTGATTTTCCCACTTTTCTGACATTTTTCCATATTATAAATATACATAAATTTGTTATATATATATATATACTTACATTCGTTTCTCGTCAAAATATGTGTTATATATAAAATGTTAATTAAAGTATACGTACGTTCTTTAACCAAACAAAAAGTATACGTCTTTTACAAAAAAAAAGAAAAAAGAAAAAAAGTATACGTACGTAAGCAAGTACGCAGAAGTTACAATGCCGAGATCTTTTGTACGCAGCCTTGTCCGAGTGTAGATTTATGCATCATTTATCATGTATATTTAAAAATTTTGAATATTGGCATTCATAATATTTTAGTTTTCAATCTATGCGTATCATCGAAACTTTCTCTTTTGAAGACTAGTAATAGCTGTCAAAACACATAATGAGTTATGACAAATGGTAGCATGAGTGTTTGATGAGTTTTGGAAATGAAGAAAAGTGCGGTTACTGAATTTTATTTCCGAACTTAATGATTCCAGATGTCATGTTCTTAGTTCACGCTCATTTAGAAAGTAAGTAATGTATGTATCTTTTCTTTTTTCAAAAAAAAATTTGGTAATTGCTGAGTCACTGTTGCAATTCATATAGACACAGTAATCTCGTAAGGCTTGATTTTTCAAAGTAAACTCATGTCTCCTCAAGAATGTTCATGATATGACAGAAAATAGTCGTGGTTAGGGACAAAGAAGACTAAACAGGAAAATATTCTGTGTTTTATATATTTTTTTGGTAATGATGCGAAATGATTTTTGTTTTTAACCTTATGATGTCACAATATAGAAAATTGTCCTTTATCAAAAATTTTTTTTTTTAATCTGTTTATGGCAAAACAGATTAAAACACGCTTGTTTAGTAGCCACCGTATCCTCCGGTTATCTTTATTTCCTCGCTCATAGAAAAATATTATAAAATCATATGAATTTACAAAAAGGAAAATTGAAAAAGAAAAAGTGTACATACATAAATGTACAATTTGTGGCCATATGTAGACAATATAGCGAACTGAATCAATAAAGTCTTTTAAGTTGTGTTGTCACTATGAAGTTAATGCAAAAAAGGTGAAATTCAATTAAAACTGGATTTTAATTCAATCTCTCGCCTTATCGGGACATAACTCGTATCTGTTGTGACAAATATATACCTTTTTTGGTACGTCTATTAAATTATTAATTAATTTTCGTTATGGTGCCGATTTCATATTTGTCGTCTTCTTATCTCCTTCTCAATATATGTTATTTTTTCCCGGCAAATGTGATTCATTAAGAGATATTATTGTTTATTCAATTTATAATAAAAAAATAATATCATGATTTCCAAATTAGGAAATTGCCAACGTAAATGTGTATATAAATTAAAGCTTATGTCAGGCACGCAAATAAAGGTCTGCATGTTATGAAAAATATGGTCGGTCGATGAACCATCGATTCGGATATTTTCGGTTTTTTTTTTTGAATTATCTTTGTACGTGGGTTGATAATCTTTCTATTACATATATACACTCGTATTTGTATCGACATGTTTGTTGGTAAATAACTAAATCTATATAACATCTAATAAAATTATGTGCATCTTCGAAAACGAAAATTGAACTTTCTTTGATGGTCTATTCGAGATTGTTAGACTGGTAAAATGCGGAGACATTACGAGATATTTCCATTTAATTCATAACATTCGAGGATAATCTTGTTCTCGTTATATATATATATATATATGCGCTTCGGTATGGATAATATCATTATTATATAATGTTTGGGAGATAAAAGAGGCGTGAACCATGACGAGCCAAGTGTCACTAGATTGTGTCGACGTTGGCCTAGTATGTAGCAAACTCGCCGAAACTTTTGATGTTGAGCAAACAAGTTTGGTGGTATCAAATTTACAATTGTTTTGTTTAAAATATACAGCAAAATAGGTCATGATGTCGGATTTCTGAGTAAACGGAATAAAAAACATTATGGTGAATAATACAACACAGATAAAAACACACACACACACTCATATATATATATATATAATTTATAAAACATTTGGATGTAACATCCAAAAAAATATTGAACTTATATATTTATATTTTATATACTTCAGTGGTCGGTGTACTATGAGGCGTCGTTTCTTTTATTTCTTTCAAAGACAATATTTTCAAGGAATTTGGCTCTTTCTCATATGATTATGTTTTTGTTTTCCCAACCTTTTAATATCGTAAGACATGAATTTAACACATTTTCCAGACTTTTGATGAATCTTTCTTATTGACCTTCATTTCAAGAAATTTGAAAATTTATATTCTTATTGAAAGAAATTTTAAAAATAGTTGATCATAAAGTGTGATATTTATTAATTCCGAAGCATGATCTTAGTTAAAACTAATGATATTTTAAGTTTTGCAAACCAAATGTTTTTGTAGACATCTTTGAAATGTTCAAAAAGCGAATTTTAATAGTACAATATCATAAAATACGGTGCAAATTTTTTTAATAAATTTGTTAATAGTTTGAACTCAAAAGTGACATTTTATACCAAACTCCCTAATAGATATATAAAGAATCCAATAAACAGATATGGGTGACATTTTGAACCTAGTACTTTACAAATTTCCTTCTTCATTTTTTCTCTCTCTTAAACTATCTCTAATGATTTTTTTTCCCCTAAAAATAGCATTCTCCAAAATTAGATAAGAGTTTGCTCCAGTAATTTACTCTCTTTTACTCTTAATAAATATTTTAATAATATTTTGTATTTTCATTTTATTACTAATTTTCAAGATGTTCTTTTTAATTTTCGAATCTACATATTTTACTCATTTATATTAACTAGCCAATAACAAGATTAATAAAATCATGATTTATTTACAATAAAATTTCATTACATCGCATAAAAAAACAAAGGAAAATATATTTTTATTTAAATATCATCATTACTAAATTATCTCTTATATAAATTATGTACTTATAAATTTTGAAATTGAAAATGAGTTTCTTTGTCTTTGATTTATCTATATTGAGTGAAAAACTCTTGAAATCGAATATTTTCATCTTCTATTGTTTCTACTTCTAAAGGTGGAACTTTCCTTTCGACTTTTATTAGTGTATTAAGATCACGTTCATCTTCAATTATCATTTTCTGCAAAATTATATATGTAGTTAGTTTAAATAATATTTTGAAACTTTTAATAGTTTAGTTAGTGTTAATAATATTGATTATTAAAATTTTGTAATATGTATATTTTGATCATATAATTTTGTTTAGATGTAAAATAATAATATGTTAGAAATTAAAAGACTATTTTATAAAGAAAAAGTCATACTTTAAAAAATAGAAAAAAAAATAACCATGCAAATTTGGAGTGAAATATAGAGATCTCTATATTTAATATATATATATATATATATATATTACGTATTGGATCCAATTATACTCGAAGAAATCTTATACAAACTATGGTTAAATATCAACATATACATACGTATATGATATGACATATGTGATCGTAATCTTGTATATATATATTCGACGTATTCGTGCATGAATTTCAAAAAAGAAAGAGAGAATCATTCTTGGTAAGACTTTTCTTTGATTATTCTGTTGATATTATGAAGAGCAAAGACAAACTAATAAATTTGGATATAAATACCACCAAAGTCAAATATGACTAAAGCTTTTCGTGCAACTAAGAAAAATGGCTGAATAATTTAGCTTAGTCTTATCCTTAGAAAATCATTCATATATGTAGAAGTCAAGTTCTAATGTTTCTTTTCTCTAATCTGATTATATATGTTTAAATACCATGAGTTTGTGTATTAGTTTACCAACGTCATGGAGTAAGAATATTTAACCAAAAAAAAAAAATCACGAGTAACAATTTTGTTGATATATTGACTCCAAGAAGATACCAAGAGTTATCAATATAGTTTCTGGCTGTATGTACGTTAACGTGGGAGAAAAGATAACAAGTATTTTTGATTTATATAAGTTAGAGAGCAATACCTACTCGTCCGCATATGTAACCATTTAGTTATTTTAAAAATGATTTTGATTTTCGTGAACAAAGTTTGCAGCTTAGAAAAGATTCATGTACTTCTCAGAATCAATCTAACAAGTTAAACAAAAAAAAAGGAAGTTAACAAGGTTATAAATAAATTGATATATTTTATTTTTGTAGAAAAATAAAGTTATTATTTCGAAAAGGCTCTCTAGAAAAAAAAAAAAAAAAAAGGTTTAAATGGTAACAGCTGAATCTGGCTGAATTATGGAATCTAGCAGAATTTTTTTTTTTTTGGTGGAATCTAGTAGAATAAGTTAAAATCAAATAGTAACAGTGGAATCTGGCTGAATTTGGTGGAATTTAATATATTAGTTTAATTAATAAATAAATAATATTGTACCCCATATTGGATGAAAAAAAATCTAAAATATTAAAACTTTTATTTAGATTTTGAATTTTGTTAGATTTTTATTATTATAATTTAATCCTAGTTAGTTTTTTTTTCTAAATACATGAATCCAAACTGAATGAGATGAATTTTTAAATAAAATTTCGATCCTTAACAAATAACCAGAATCTAATCATATTCGATATATATCAATCTAAACTCAATCCAGAAAAAGTTTAAATAAATATTAAGAGAATGAATTAAAAACTTGAAAGTCGGATTTCAATCCAAACGGATACTTGAATGTCCATATTTAACATGAGAATACACAAATTTTGTTATATATAATTAATTATATATTTTAGTTAAATAATAAAAAATTGTAGAATTGTGAAATTGTTATAGGTGCAAATGGTAACAGCTGAATTGTGGAATGGGCTGAATCCGGCTTAACTAATTTGTGTTACCATTTACTACCAAAAGCACTACAAAATTCTTGGGAAGTGGTAAACGATGACATTTTCATGCTCGTCATTTGATTAAGGTTTAGATAAGAAAAATATTTGTTTAATTCCAAAGATATTAAGACCCATTAAGATGGTTGAATTTCGCAATATTAACTTATACCATCTTGACTATAAGATTATATTTAAAGTCTTATGTTTCAGATTAAAGAAGATTATACCAAGTATAATTTTAGAAACATAACTGGCTTTTGTAGATGAGCAATTGAGTTATAACAATATTCAGATTGCACATGAGATGTTTTACACTACAAAAACAAATCGGTTAGAGAAAATTTTAAACCTGTTAAAACAGACATAAGCAAAATCTATGATAAGCAAAACTATCATTCGCGGATGATAGCCTCTTTTTTTCGTAAAGCTAACAAAGAAAAGGCCTTTCAAATATTAAGATCATGTAGGATTATGAAAGTGTGTTTCACCAACAAATAAATTTTGACAATTCATCGATTCAGTTTGGTCATTCTTTCCTGAAAATTGACAAACGAATGATTCACAAGTATTAAGGATCCATCAGGTAAGTGTGATGGGTTCCTACATAGGTCTCCTAGAAAATATTGCTGGAGTTAAAACAAAAAATTTCGCATTTTTTCGGGAAAGACTTCAGGAAATGATCAACAATTAGTCCTTAAAATTCCTCTCAAAAGGAGAAAATGAAGTTTTAATTAAGTCAGTCCTAACAGTACTTCCGACATATATTATGGTATGCTATAGGCTACCAAAATCAATAGTGATGAAATTAAACTCCGCTATTCCAAATTTTTGGTGGTCAACCTCCGATATTTTAAAAGGGGTTTGGATGAAGTAAAAGAAACTATGCAAACCTAAAAGAGAAGGCAAGATTCCAGGCTTTGGAAGAGTTTAATTCTACATTCCTTGCAAAGCAATTATGGAGATTACATACTTGATCATTGTACTCGTTATTTGCTAGAGTAATGAAAGAAAGATACTGCAGGAACCATTGCCCAAAGTCCCCGCCTACATATTCAACCTTTTTTAATAGTTGGAGAAGTATATCTTCAGCTCGCTCATTAGTCAATAAAAGAATTATAAGAAAGATTGGTGATGGTAAATCAACATCGGTCTAGAGAGATCCCTGGATTCCTAATATGATCCCAAGAGTGGCTGTAAAGATAGACACCGATATTTACCCAGATCTTACAGTTGATCAGTTAATTGATTCAAGAATTAGATCATGGCATAAGGTTTTATTAAGACAATTTCTTGCCCCTCCCAGTGTTGAACTAATTTTGTGGATAATTGTACCTTAAAGGGTGTGTTAAGATTATCGGGGTTGGAACTTCACCAAGATGGGCTGATAACGGTAAAATCAGGTATCATACCGAGGAGACATACTCATTACTTAAGATGGGAAACGATGGTCCAAATTCGCTCCAACTTAGATTATCATCTCGAAAAATAGAATTCCACCGTCTATGCCATGATCCTTCCATTACTCATCTAGCTTTTGCTAGTGACTTAATGTTGTTCAAAGACGGAAATCACCTCGTTGCAAGCTATCTCTGAAACTCTTGATCTTTTTCACTCCATATCTGGATTGGCTTTTAATAAAGACAAGAGACTGCCTTATATAATGCTGGTATCTCTTCTCATGATTCTGATATCTCACACACCTTTGGATATACACAGAGAACACTACCTATTAGGTATCTCGGTCTCCCTAACCTACATCGAAAATTGAGAGTAAGTGATTATTCTCCACTAATTAATAAAAAAGTGCCAAATTTAATAACTGGACAACAAATGTTCTTTCGTTAACCAGAAGACTAGAGTTGATAAAATTAGTCATCTACAGATTGGTCAAATTTTTGATGCGGGATTTCTCTTTACCTAATGCTTTCTTTAGAAAAATTACACATCAATGCTCCGATTTCCTTTGGAAGGGAGATATATCCAAAAGAGCAACTCCTAAAGTATCTTGGACTAAAATATGCTTACCTAAAGAAGATGGTGACCTTGGGCTGAGAGAATTTGTTCGCTGGAATCATGTACTCAATTCTTAATCTCATTTGGTTGTTATTATATGATTCTTCTTCTTTATGGGTTGCTTCTTTATGGGTTGCTTGGAATAATCAACACCGACTGAAAAGAGAACACTTCTGGACTGTTGCTCATAGTAATATGACTCATGGATATGAAAATTGTTTGTAGCTCTTAGACCTCTTGCAACAAGGTTTATCAAATGCAAAATTAGATATGAAAAAAAAAACTAGCTTTTGGTTTGAAAGTTGGCTAAACCTTGGCCCTATAATTCAACACTTTGACGAAAATGCTCCATCTCGCCTTTGAATCCATAAATCAGCTACAACCTCTTAGATGGTATCCGACTGCACGTGGAAACTCTCGCCAGCATGTTCTTGCATTCCAGGATCGAAATTGTTTAGGGATCTATTGCAGAGATTTGATATTCTTCTTCTGAATGCAGAGTCCGATTACTATCACTGGCAAACAAATACCACTCCCAGTCACAAATTCTCCTCGCAAAAAAAAATTGGCAACAAATGACATATCCAGAACAAAAGAAGACTTTGTTTTCATCGGTGTGGTTTAGATCATACGTCCTCTAAGCATTCTTTTACCTTTTTGACAACAAATCTAAATAGACTTCCTATAAGATCAAGATTAGTCAATTGGGGTTTAGAAATCTCTAATGCTTGTTGTGTATGTAGTAATTTTGAAGAAATTAGAGACCATTTGTTTCTTTGGTGTGATTTCTCCGTATCTCTGTGGGAAAAGGTATTAAATCATTTGGGTGAACCTTCTGATGTATTCGTATCATGGTCGCTTTTCATTCGTTGGACTTGCTTTGCTCATAATTCTAAGGCTTCTCTATTAAGGAAACTCTGTTTACAAGCTGTAATCTTTCTGATTTGGTCGAAGAGGAAGAATCGGCTGCACAATGCTACTGCCTTGACTTTGGAGGTTATCTTTACCATACTTGATCGACACATTAGAAACTCGTTGCTATCTCGAGTGTCCTAGAAGGGAAATCAAAATCTGAAACTCTATGGTTTTTAAATAGCTAAAGCCCATTTCTAGTACTTTAGTATCTAATTAAGTTTTAGTTTGGTCTTTTTACTCTTTTTTTGGGCCACATGAAGCTAACTAGGAAGCTAATTTTGTAATTATCCCCTTTTCTTTTGGTAATAAATTAACATTTTATCAAAAAAGAAAAAATGTTAACTTACCATTGTCACCTACAAAAATTTTATTCTCTCAAATTCCCACCAAATCAATATGAAAACCACTCATCTCTCTCTCTTTCTGATTTGAAATCTGGTTGAAACTCTCTACATGTCATTACAAAATTTTTACGATTTTGAGAAATCTTTAATGTCAAAAAGGTGGAGAACTCAAGGGTGTCAACATGTGCACCTTAATGAAAAGATACAATGACTCCCACAAGTTATGTATAATAAACTACTCAATTAAAACATAAGTTTCTAAATCCTTTTTCTCATTCTTGTAAATAAACATTGTCTGAATGGCGGGTCACCAACTAGTAATCCGGTTATGAACACCAAAGAAAAAATCATGGAAACATGGATGTCCTCGAACCAGCTCCAACAAAAATCTTCTAGATCTTTACAAAAACCAAAGAGGAGTCTCAATCTGGAGTTAGATGAAGCAACCATATACCCGAAGACTGAGCTTGCCAAAAGAGCTAGGCTTCTTTGAAGGCAACTCCAAATCAATGGAGAAAGCAAAAGGTGGACTCTGCCAAACCCTTGTTTTGAAATCTCAATTCTTAGAGAGAAAAGATGTGATCCAAAATAAAAAAATCTAAAGCCCACCTATTGGATTATGTCATCATAAGCACAAATTGGTAATAAAATTAGATATCTATTTTTTTCGATACCTTTGAATCAAACAGACTCAAAAGAATGATCCACTAATAGGCCCACTAAGAAGTGAGGATGTGGAAGAATCATACCTAACCCTTGGAGAAGGGTCTTATAAGCCGCTGCCTAGGATGATCTCGCCGGAATCTAACTGGAGGCTGGAAGAAATGCCGTTTAGTCATTAGATTCTTTGGACTAAGGCTAATAACCACGTAGTTGGGCATCGCTAGTGAAAAAAAGGATATGAATCCACTCAACCACTGTTGATTCACTCAGAAACGGCAAGGGAGGACTGTTCAAAGCCGCAAAGCTTAGATTGGTGGAGAATAAGGGGACTCAAAAGTAGACTCTGACGGTATGTATCAGTCTGCCGGAAAGCCAACACACCGTGAGACACAGAGCTAAAGAGAGTGGAGCGAAAAAGGTCGTCGTGGTTGCGCTGGAAAAAGATATCTTCAGGCAAGACCATTGGAAACTAAAGTCACGAAGAGGGTGATTAAAGATCTGAGAAACTGAAGACGAGGAAGACAGAAGCGCCGGGAAAGAAAGCTTGAGGCTAGCGAATTAGGTCGTTGTCGGTGTCGAGGAGATGGTGAAGAAAGGAAGTCTCGATTTATGTGTCTGAGAGAAAAAAATTTAGTTAAAACTGATTTCTTTCTTCTTTAAGACTGATTTTACCTTTTGAGTTTTAAATTGTGGAAAATATACACTTTTGAGTTTTAAATTATGACTAGAATGGGCAATTCTATTTTTTTTTTGCATCACACATAATTTACTAGATATGTCCACATGAGATAAAATTTGTCTATTATGTACATAATTCAATATATATGTCCATCGTAGACAATTTACTGTCCATGAGAGACACAATTGTAGATTATGTCTCTATTTTTGAAATATACCAATGCCAAAACATATATTTCAAAAAAAGTTTTTAAAATAGTATATTAAAATTTTAATGCATTCTAAATCAATGGCTTTAATATACTATCTCTCCAAGTGTGCTTGTTCCCCACCTCTTCCTTACTCTTGCAGCTCATACTTTTCATCATAAATGATCCGCTTGCAATAGAAACAAAGACACATGGAACGGGTTACCGAAGAGACGGTTGTTCACTGTAGCAAAATTCAACGAATCGATGGGCGTCTCGGACATAAACACATAAGATCTCTTGAATGGAAATGGAAAAGAGATGTAACTCCAGTCTTGGATAAGAATCTACAACGCACTAGAACGCCCTTGTTGACCTTTTGCCCACCAGTTGCGAATCATTCATTCAGAACTGGGTAGGCAATTTCAAGTAAAATAATTCAGTGCATGGATATTTGTATCGATTAAAGAAATGGTTGGGATTCCCAAAGTGTTCTGGCTAAGGCCTACCAGATCATGAATTAGTAACTGCATCATGTAGAAGTCGAGTGCTCACCTTGCTCACTTTCAACCTGGGTATACTTTGTACCCGTTTGATACGAATGTACCAGTTGTGTTCGAAATGATATTAAGAAAGAATCGAAAAAATACTTGCACAAATAGCTCTATTAAATAGGAGTTGTCTAGACCATATCCACGGGTCTTCCCGCTTAGGAAGAATTGCGAGCCAAAATAGAATAAGAAAGAATTTCTGAATGCTTGAAGATTTAATATACAGAAATGTGAAATCAAAGTAGGTGATAATGTAGCTGGAAGACATGGAAATTCTTTTTTTTTGCTATGCGCCGCTCCACCAGCAAGGATTCATTCGATCCAATAGCGTTCCATTCGGTAGGAGTAGATTTGAAGGGAATGAGGAATAAAAGAACTTCTACTTCCGCAATGAGATGCTAAAGTCCTTAAATCAAGGAAATGCTGGACATAACAAATCGAAGCCGAAGTCGGATCAGTCTGGATCATTCCCTCGAAAGAGATACCATCTCAGTCTAAATGGAAGTAGACCAAGTAGTTTCATAGGAAGATACTTCCACATATTATGGGTAACGTAGGAGAACTTGGTATAGCGGGCCCCCAGCAGGAGGCCGCTTCGGGCGGGCAGCTTTATCTGATTAAGGGCCTTGATCAATGATAGAACAAGATCCATCTTGCATCATATATAAGGGATTAGCTCATTGGGATTCAAACCCAACCACATACGATTTCATAGATACATATACAATTCTGTGGAAATCCGTATTCGATGATAACTGCTGAAAGCATCTAAGTAGTAAGCCCACCCGAAAGTCGAATCCCCGCTGCCTCCTTGAAAGAGAGACTCAAGTAGTCATTTATTTGGTACCTTCCAAGGATCAGGAACTGCTATTATTGTGTTTGAAACTTATGGTTTACATTGGTGCAAATCCAACCAATTCCATTTTTGAGTCTGGCATTGTCCACGGAGAACCACCCCAAAGCCAAGTCACTCAAATGTAGATATAATGAAATACTAATCTCCCCTTTTCCTGTTCTGTCCTAGGACTTCCAATAGACTTATTGGAGGGTCCCATTGGCGTGCATCCATGTTCTAAAAAAGTCGAGGCATTTTGAATTGTTAGATCTAGCGATGGCTCTACACGACCTTCTGCGACCTTAAATCTTTGTGTACTAACTCTGTTTCGTCTTTTCTTTCCTTTTCGTGTGTTTCAAGAAAGAGATCGATCAATTCCGGTCCAAGCTCGTAATGAGGGACATGATCTTGCAGTCGAGGGTAATGTGATATTGTTCCTCGATTGATCAAGAATTTCGATTTTCCTATGTTGTAGTAAGGTAAAGCAGTTTGCTTTAATGAAAAATATTCAACAAAAGACATAAATTTTAATGCATGTATTTAATTTATTCGGGACTAAAATAAAATATAAAATAAAAGTAAAGTAAGTATGAAGAAGAGAGCCAGGTCACAGCTAGGTAAGAGAGATGTTGAAGGGGGCTGGTTGCTCCGTTATATGCATGCTAATGGGGCTCATGATCTATCTTCTAGAAGGATCATCTAGGGTCCCTTTCCTCGTTCGTGAATCTCCTCCCTTCTCACACCATCCATTTCAAATAGGATTTGTCCCGTGGACACACGAGCAAGCCAACCTGTAGGATTTCCTTTTCCTAGTATTCAAGGCTCTCTATTTTGGGGGCGGTCGATTCCATCTTTTATAATCGAAAACTAGAGCTATATCGTATTAACAATCGAAATATGGTCGAAAGCAAAAATCACACTTGGAGAGTGCAGTACAACGAAGAGTTACCGGGGAAGCGTTGAATGAATGTGTATGTTTTCTGATATGAATCTCTTATCTCCAGCTATTGGAGATCCCATAACTGCTCAAGACATAATTTTACCGCCCTCTGTGGAAAAAAAATCGTTGACAAAGGGCAGATGGATAGAACCATAACTTTAATTTGAGCGGCGGATCCTACTCTCGAGACAGAGTGTGAGAACCTTAAGGAGAAAGCTTCTTTGTGAGTTTCGAGAATATCCCCATTCATAGGTCTGAGATCGACATAGGCCTAGCGCGTACTGATGCCCCGGCTTGCCCCCGGGATGAGGTCGTTTGAGAAATTCCTACCTCTCTATCTATCTCTAATAACCTACAAGCTAGCCTCGTCGAATCAACTCAATATCTATCATATCTAGTTTTTTTTCTATTTTTTTCAACTATTAAAACAAATAAAAGAGATGTTTCTTTTGTCCCTTCCAGGCGATCGGAAATCCGCGGGATTAATTTGGAAAACCAGTAGGAATATGCAAAAACAGTCGGACATCTAATTGCTTAGATTTGAATTATTCTCTTGGTTTCCCAACCTGTTGCTTCTAGAGACTGCCCTCTCTCGGTTGCAAAGTATCCATTCACGCGAAACTTATCCATGCGTCTTTATCTTTAGAGGCTCAAGTAGAGGCTCGTTTACTTATATTTTCTCATATGTATCTTGATCATCCTCTCGGACCAGCTACTGATCATCGCCTGCCAGGCAGAGAAAAAAGTGCAAAAGCGATTGAACTTCCATTATCAAGAAGTGTATCCACGGCTTCTTGTCAGTTGGTCAGATCTAGTATGGATCGTACATGGATATGAGAGGAAACTTTCATGTCCGGTTTTGAGCCCGGGCATTGAGAAGGAAGGACGCTTTCAGAGGCGAAAGGCCATGGGGAGATACCAAGCATGCCGCCAGCGTTCATACTGAGCCATGGTTGGCAAAAAGATTATAGATGTAAAATCAAAAAAAGGAATGAATGCTTTCTTTTTTGCCATTTTGCCTCTCTGATTCAACTCGGACCATAGTTCCTGACCTAAAATTCTACACTCTCAAATTGGATCAGTGATCGATTTCTAGGTTTCGTTGTAAACCTAATTAATCATTTGAAAAATAAACGAATTCGCTCTGTAGGCTACATTCCGCACCAAAACAAAAAACTTGAAAAAATAGCTTTCAAGGTCTCGTCGCTTCGGTGAATCACTTGAGCCTTGATACATTTTCGGTGTGTATCTTTGATTTTCCAATGGAGTTCTATCTTTCATTAATGGAAATTTTTTTGATGTAACAGGCCAGGCTATTAAAATAAAAAAGATCTTTTACTATGGTGAAATTGGTCGACACGCTTCTCTTAGGAAGCGATTTAGGTGAGATCCAATGTAGATCCAACTTTCTACGAGAGGCAATGGAATACACTATTGTGGTAGCTGAAACGAGATAGGTAAACCAAGGTTACTCCCCCTCCAAGTGATTGTTTTTACATTCCAACTCCATGTCTTTCCTTCACCGTCGAGAAACGAAAGAAGGTTTCCAAAAAGAAAGGGATTTTTCCTTTGTTTTAACTCAAAGGGTATATGGTGTATCATTTTCTCTATATATAATGAGTAATTAAATTTAAGATGTGGAAGCAATTGAGTTTGTGTTTTAATGTTTACAAAAATATATGAAGAGTATATAAAGAGACTTTTTTTTTGTTAAACACCATATGCAAGACTGTTGTAATTGATTATTATTTGTTTGTTGCGGAGAACTGATTTGAAGAGTGAAACCATATAAAAGGTAGTCAGACTATGGAAGAAACTAAAATATTCAATAGAGCCCAAGAACTTTGACGTTCACTCGCATTATAACTTGAATCTCACATGGTAGAGTCGAAGAAGATTTTATCATAATGTGAGGGGCCTCGAATACTCGAGCTACGCTTTTTGTTTTCAAAATGAAAAAAGAAAAATGTATGAATAAATAATTAGTGATCGTAACCAACCCTTTTGAGATTTATAATTACTACAATATCGTCATATTAACATACTTTTGGATCCAGTGATAAAGCTAGAAAATTAAAATATTGGGGTCATAGCTGGTCTATAAAAATATTTGGGATAATACCTAAAGCAAAAAAATAACAACTTATGCCCATTAAAACTAAATTTTATGATGTCCCTATAAAATTAATTAAATACGTGAAAACTATAACTCAAATGTCTTAGACTTTAGTCTATGATTAGTTATTTTGGGATCAAAATACTTACTAGTCTTCACTTATATCTAAAATTTAATTTTATAGGGGTCATTTCTTTGCTTTAGTTGGATCAATTTAAATTCTTTTTAACGTAAATTAGATTAGTTTTTGAAAATTATTGGGGTCAATTGACCTATATACCTCCACCCATGCTTGGATCTCTATGCCACATCTTTAGTTTAATGTTTAAACAGTTTTAGTAGTAACAATTTAGTATTATAAATTTTAATTCCGAAATAAGAACCTTAGGATAAATATTTTGATATAATTAATCCCATATATTATTTCATTTAAAAGTAAAATAGTAATATAAATAACAATTTATCATAATAGAATTTCTTTTAAATGACAATAATATTTAATTATATATTGTGGTGTGCGAGTATAAGTAACTTACTACTGACATCTAAACAAATTAAATTAGTTTACCAATTACATAAATGATTTTACATAGAAAGATTAGACATGTATAGAAAATGACAATATTTTTCTATATTAAGGTTGTCATGACATTTAGTGTTGTTTGCAGAGGCTGAGGTGAAGGCTTGGTTTGAATCTCAGAAAGGCAACAATGTTAACTGGGGCAATGAAGTAGCAATTACTCAATTTCAAGGAGGAACGATATCCACACCGTTAGCGACTAACCCAGTGTTTTCAGGTTATAAATGTATGATTGACGTTTTATGGAAGGATTCAAATCTTTTTACTTGTATAGGTTGGTATTGTTTTACTTTTGAGGACGGTGGGATGAATATAGGAGTGCAAAGTATTTGACGTAGCATTTCTCCTCTTCACTCGGAGTTTCAGGCTCTTCTATGGGCCATGACTTGTTTACATAGACTTCATATCGAGGAGGTCGAATTCCACACTGATTGTTCCGAACTTGTCAAAATGGATGAAGATCCCCATGCATGGTCAGCTTTTCTTCCATATCTTGCAGATTTCTCAAGACTTCGAAACTTTTTAAGATTATACTCCTTAGTTTTGATTCCGCGTGCTTTAAATCACAAAGCCAATTTTGTAACACGTAGTGTTAGAGGGTTATCTAGGAATTAAGTTTTTGTGAATAATGTACTCCAACTCTGGTTTCGTTCTTGTTCGTAATTGAGTTAAATTGACAAAAAATAGGTTGTCATGACATTTATATTTATACAAAAAATATCACAGATACTATATTCAATTATTCAAATAATAAAAAATAAATTAAATAACCAAAAAAAATAATATACCAAATTAATCTCACTAAAATGTATCTTTGAATCCATGATGTCATTCCCACTGTTCTAATTTCTATCCTCTCTTTTGTAAAAATAAAACGTGTTCTTTAAGATTTTGAAAAGTAAAATATATAATATTAATATGTTTAAAGCTTGATTCAAAAATATTAAAAATTTAAATATATGAAGCAGAAGAAATTACATTTAAAATAAAATAAATTTTCTTAGGATAACCTTCAACTAAAAAAGTCCAAACTTATTCATAACCAAAAAAAACTTATCTATGGTCCTTATCCCAGCATAATCTTTTATTATTAATTTTTCAACATATATATTATTTTGATTTATCAAACCAAGAAGAGGGTATATTGTTTACAAAAGTACAATTTTTAGATAAATTTCGAATACTTCTAGCTAACCAATCATCTTTACTGTCGAGACTTCACGGAATCTGATGAAGAGAAAACATGTAGAAGCGTCTTCAGAGTCTATCAAAGTCGTCCAAATACTGTGAGAATGCAGGCCACTTGTTTGGATTCGCCACCATCTTCAAAATCTCTCCACAATTCGTGGCACACTCGACTTCAGAAATATCTAGTTCCAAAAGAGATTCTATAGCCCAAGAAACCGCCTCAAATTCGGTATGTAAAGGGGACAGGCAATGAAACACTCTTTTGGCACCCATACTGACTCCTCCTGGTGAATCTGTAAAACAAAATCATCATAATCTAGAGAAAAGTTCAGAATCCTTCCAAAAGCCATCAATTAAACAACGGTATCCTGAAAAACTCTGATCGCCTATCATAGACCTAGAAACACTTTTCTAATTTAAATTTAGGCAGACCAGAAATGTTTTACTTAACGCCTCTTTCTCTTTTTCTTTTTGAACTATAAACCACTCAGTAATTTGTAAAATATCACGGAGATCCCATAGATTTTATCATTTCTTGATTTCCAATTTGCATAATTTTTATTTAAGAGACAATTAATCTTGTATCTCTCTATATCAAAAATTTGATTTATAAGATGATTCTTTCTGTTTTTATAAAAGCAAAAGTAATTAAGTAGTAAATGATTTTGAATGGCTGTGATCTCTGTCATTAATAAATAAGTTTGTTTGGTCAAAATCTTAGACCCTCTTTGTGCATGCTCTTTGACACGTACTCTCGTAGTCTCTCTCAAATGAGCTGTCTCTCTAAATAAGAGAGTTTCTTTCTCTATTGGAAGCTTTAGTTGAAACCTCCTCACAATTTCGAGCCTATAAAACCCCTTCGTATCTCCCACTTGGTTTCCATCACAACACATCTTCTTCCATTACACCAAAAACAAAACATTTTTATTTTCGTTTTTTGAGTCACAAGTTTTTCGTTTTTTATCTACTTCTGCTTCCGCTGTCAAAACACGAAGTGGGTTTTGTGTTTAAGAACGAAACATTAAAATTTTCTTATTAAAAAGGAAAAAAATATGGATATCTCCGCCATGTCTCTCACTCTCGTTGCGGGAATGATCTTCCTTTATTTTCTCCGGTGTGTAGTCTCTGAGCGCCGCCGTGGGTCGTCAAAACTCCCACTCCCGCCGGGAACAATGGGTTGGCCTTACGTCGGCGAAACTTTCCAGCTTTATTCTCAAGACCCAAATGTCTTTTTCGCATCAAAACAGAAAAGGTCGGTGTTTTTCTTAAAAACTTCAAAAAATTGAAAATTTCGAAAAGGGTCGGTAGTAAATGAAAATTAGATGATGTGATTACAGGTATGGATCGGTGTTTAAGACACATGTATTGGGATGTCCATGTGTGATGATCTCGAGTCCCGAGGCTGCTAAGTTCGTGCTGGTGACGAAATCTCATCTCTTTAAACCGACTTTTCCGGCGAGTAAAGAGAGGATGTTGGGCAAACAAGCCATCTTCTTCCACCAAGGTGATTATCATGCCAAACTCAGAAAGCTTGTTCTTCGTGCTTTCATGCCTGAATCTATCAGAGACATGGTCCCTGATATCGAATCAATCGCCCAAGATTCTCTCCGTAATTGGGATGGCACAATGATCAATACTTACCAAGAAATGAAAACTGTAAGCTCTCTCTTCCGTATTTCTCACCTTAAAAACATTCCCCTGTTTTCCTCTTTCTCTATCTCCTCTGTTTCAAAATTCAGACAATTTCTCCTTTTTTTTTTTAACTTGTCCGTAGACAGTAAATTTCCTCTGTTTTGAAACCTTTTGTTTTTATCTTGTATTGTTACATCAGTACACCTTCAACGTGGCGTTACTCTCGATCTTCGGAAAAGACGAAGTTCTATACAGAGAAGATCTAAAACGATGTTACTACATTCTCGAGAAAGGATACAATTCGATGCCAGTGAATCTCCCTGGAACACTCTTCAACAAATCAATGAAAGCTCGGAAAGAGCTATCACAGATCCTCGCTAGAATCTTATCAGAGAGAAGACAAAACAATTTCTCTCTCAACGATCTACTTGGATCATTCATGGGAGACAAAGAAGATCTAACCGACGAACAAATCGCCGACAACATAATCGGAGTAATCTTCGCTGCTAGAGATACAACGGCGAGTGTGATGACGTGGATTCTCAAGTACTTAGCTGAGAATCCCAACGTTCTCGAAGCCGTTACTGTAAGTAACACATTCAGACACGTATTTTTGTCGTCTTTCGGTAATAAAAAAACAGAGGAGTGGCAGTTTCGTAATTCTAAATGGTATATAAACAGGAAGAACAAATGGCAATAAGGAAAGACAGAGAAGGAGAGTCTCTAACTTGGGGAGATACAAAAAAGATGCCTTTAACTTCGAGAGTTATTCAGGAAACATTAAGAGTCGCTTCAATCTTATCTTTCACATTCAGAGAAGCTGTCGAAGATGTCGAATACGAAGGTACAATTAAACCGATTTTGTTCAATAACCGAATGAAACCGGAATCAAATTGCAAAACCGAGAAATAAGACAATAATAATCAATTGTTTTTACAGGATATTTGATACCTAAAGGATGGAAAGTTTTGCCACTTTTCAGAAACATTCATCACAGTGCTGATATATTTTCAGATCCTGATAAATTTGATCCATCAAGATTCGAGGTAAATTATCTATTTGAGTATTGACCATGTTTTGATTTTTGATAATGGTGTTTTTGGTGTTGGAGATTTAACATGATTTGGTTGCTAAACAGGTGGCTCCAAAGCCCAATACTTTCATGCCATTTGGCAATGGGACCCATTCATGTCCTGGGAATGAACTAGCCAAGCTTGAGATTTCTATTATGATTCATCATCTCACCACCAAGTACAGGTGTGTGTACTACTTATTACCATCTCTTATCTTTTTCATTTATTATTATTATCAAAATTTTATACAATTGAATTTTATTTTGATAAGGGTATTATTTGTATTTTTTAGATGGACAATAGTTGGAGCAAGCGACGAGATTCAGTATGGGCCTTTCGCGCTTCCCCAAAACGGACTGCCCATTGTGTTAACCCGGAGGTAGAATGACATAATTACCCCCACTACTTTCTACAATTAGAAAGAGAAGACTAGAGAGAAAATAAATAATTTTCTTTTACAAAGTAAAAAAAAAGAGATGGAATAACAAAAACTTGAAGATTTTGGTAGGAAATTATTTTTCCAAATGGGGAAAATGAGGAGAGAGCGACAACTGTACAAAAAAACTCCAATTATTTCTTAACTTCATTTAGTTGAATTAAAAATAGATGAATGTGATTTTTGTTTTCTCCCATAAATAAATATCTCATGCAGATGTTAACTGATTCGGATTGGAAAGTCTCTTGTGTTTTCAAATATAATTCTATTGTTGTGTAAAATATCTGTTAGCAAGAAAAATGGCTTATTATTTAATAAACTTTTACCACACTGTCGATTTTTTAATAAATTTTGAACCTATTTTAAATCTTAATTTGTAGTTTAAATTTTTTTAAACATATATAAACTATCTAATTGTGACCTATTTCTAAATTGACTATAAATTCCATCAGTCAACGGTTAAGTCCATGTTATTTTGTCGTTAAGCGATATGTGTATAACTTATCTATACAACACGTCTCCGGAGAGAATAAAAATAAATAAAATAAATTTTTTTAAAAAAAAGTCAAAGAAATTAAAGAAAATTCAAAAAGAATTAGAAAATATATTTTGACAAATTAAAAACATTAGAATACTTTTAAAATAAAATAATTAAAATAACATAAATTAACATTATAACTAAGCGAAAAGTCGAATTCTTCTCTGGTGGTTAGAATGATCCAGCTAATGACTATGACATTTAGTGCATGATTTCTCTCCTCTACGCAGTTGATAGATTAAATAGAAATTTTAAGGGTTGGGCTAAGCTATGGATCGAGTTTTGTCGATCCAATTGTTGACAAAAAAAAAACAACTAAGCGAAAAGTAAACATAGTTACAATCCGATTACAATCTGAGTAATTCAAAATTCTCAACTCCAAAAGTTTAATTCAAATTTCATCACAAATCCTAGAAATTTTCAACAAATCAAGTGTTTTGAGCATAATAACATGTGCTTCTTCATAAGATTTTGAAGTGGCTTATTTCAACACTTGATTTGTTGAAAATTTTAGATTGGTTTCGGTATGGTAATAGGTAAACCTAAATAAATGAATATATGGAGTAAAACGTCAAAATTTTATGACAAACATATATTATGATGCCAAAAATATTTGATTTGTTGAGAATTTGTAGGTTTGTGACAAATTTTGAATCAGAATTTTAGAGTTGAAAATTTTTGAATTAGTTAGACTGTAATGGGTTGTAATTAGATTTAACTTTTTGATTAGTTATAATTTTAATATATGTTATTTTAATTTTTTTCTATTAAAAAATATTTTTTAAAAAATTATTCTAATTTGTTAAGAAAATTAATTCTTTTTTAAAGGTTTTTCAAAAATATATTTCTATGTTTTTAGATTTTTTTTTAATTTTTTTTTTTTGAATTTTCCTTAATTTTTTCATTTTTTTGAATATTTGTAATCTAATTAATTTATTATTATTCAGTCGAACACGTGTGCTTAGATAAGTTATACACATATCGCTTAGAGAAATTATACATGTGTCGCTTAACGACGAAAACTTAACTGTTGATAGACTAAGCTAATGATCAATTTAAAGATATGCCATAATTAGATAGTTCAAGCATATTTTTTTTAAATTTTAAGAAATAAATTAAGATTTATAACTAATTCAAAAATTCATTAAAAAATGGGCACTACTATAGTAACAGTTAATTAAGAAATAAACCATTTTTCCGTTAGTGAACCATATTTGATTATTGATAACATCAGAAAAAGCAGTAAACTACAATTTTGTTGAGTGCTTCTTCTATTTTAAAATAACTTTTTTTTTAATTCAAGATAGCAAAAATAACTTGTATTACAAGAATTGGATCGAATACATTCTAAAAGTCAAACTATCAAAACATATTATATTTTGCATACTATCCCTACTTCCTTTCAAACTATCAAAACATAAATACTAACCAAAATAAATCGGTTTCAAAAACTAGTGGAAAATATTGAAATCCCCAAAAACATAAAAAAAAATCCAAAGCTCAAAAAAGGAAACAACAACTAAAGGATTAATACGATATCGTTTCTAAAATCGAAAAAATGATAATCTCCTAGAATAGAACCAAATCCATTTTTTTTGTCTTCACTTGAAATTAGTAGACTTCTGAAGAGAAGAACTGGCTAACTCCAGAATATTAAAACCTTAAAAGAGAGAAGGATCACCAACAAAACCAATACCGAAGTCGAAAAGACTGATACTTGGATGAAAGGAAACCAAACTATACAGATCACGATCAAGATCTAATCTTGAATTCTGATTGGAGAAAACCGACAAGGTTGCCTAACCGCTTCACCAACCACCACATCAGAAGGTTGTAGAGCAATCAGAAATAGGGCAAAAGAAAACCACAACAAACAATAATGAAACAATCCCAAAAAATCCAATAGCCAAAAACTTACAACAAATAAACATAAGCTTCAATGGATCTCACGCAAGGACCAAATGACCCGACAAGAGACGCAGACGAAGACAACAGCGGAACAAAGATACTGGAATAATTAATTGCTCCGACAAAGACCATTGCTCATATCTATGTCTCTCCGTGAAGTCACTTTTGCGAAGACTCCACTTGATAGCTCTAAACAACGGATACCATTTGCAACACACAAAAGAGAGCAACGGTGCCGGTGCTTTGGAAGCCACCGGCCACCGTTCTCTAAATTAGCAACGGAGATAGAGTTTGAGTGTAACGTCGGCTACATACCATCCCTACTTATGCCATAGATTTTGTGCATTTGGAGTTAAACA
The DNA here is from genome assembly GCA_900406405.1 of Lepidium africanum. Lineage (NCBI taxonomy): Eukaryota > Viridiplantae > Streptophyta > Magnoliopsida > Brassicales > Brassicaceae > Lepidium > Lepidium africanum. The sequence continues at coordinate 80,954 of OVAX01000224.1, read as the reverse complement.
TTGCACCAGTATTTTTTGTCAAGTGATATATATTCTTTTATATCTGAATTCAACTCTATATAGTTATATTTACTCTAAAAAATAATTTTTGGGATTTGAGGTTTTGGAGAATTAACTACACATAGTGCCTTGAACCCGAAGCGGATAGTTAATTCTATTTGTGAAAAATGGATTCATCACAGAAGTAAAAAAAAAGTCAATACACCAAAAATGAAAATGAAAAATTATTATTATTATTATTGATAAATAGGAAGAATTCCAAATTTTTGTTCATAATATCTTGTGATACCATGAGAAATGAAATTATTATAGGCGGAATAACATGATTACAATAAAATCAATTAAAAAGAGTTACAGGACAAATAAATATCTAACTATTTGAAAAAACAGTCTAAATTTTTTTTTTTTGAAATATTAATATTTTAATGTATTTCACATGGTCTACTGATTATTTTTTCTTGTTATTAAACTTCCTTAAACTTTTTTAGGAGTATCAACCTATACCCTCACTAAATAATTTCAAAAATAGTTCAAATTACATATATTTTAGGTATCTTTAACAAATCATACAAAATTTGCATCGTAACCCAGAACAACGCAAAGTTTAAAATATTAATATAATTTATATAGTTTTTTTTGTACGTGACTAAAATTAAAATCAAATTTTAAAATTATAATTGAAATAAACCAGCGCAATATTTTAATTTTAAACTAAATAAAATATAACAAGACTTTAAAATTTTAACATGATTTTAATTAAATTAAACATATTGCTTTAATGGGTACATCATATCTACTTAAAATGATTTTATTTAGTTTAATGGGTCTCGATCAAATTAAAACTGTTGGTTAGGTCTAATTTAATTTAATTAAAATTTTAATACGGAATTTTAGTTGTAAATAAGGCAAAATGTAAAATTTAATATATTTTATGCTTCAAAAATGAAATTTATAATTTATGTGGTTTTAAGTTATTAAACCTTTGTGTGATTTCTAAACACGTTTAAACTTTGTGTGGTTTTGGTTATTTTCAATTTTTGTTGGGTTTTATTTTGATAACTATATATATATATATATATATGATAAGATTTAATTAACTTATTAAATTAAGATGATATAATCAAGAATCCAGGATTATACCCGCGTTATATCGCGATAATTGATTATTTTGATTGTTTTTTTCAACCGTGCTCATTTAAATTGTTAGATCCGTGTTAATATTTTGGAATATTATTTTCAAGATGTTGTTTTAGAGGCCCGGAACCAGAGCCGAAAATGATCTAAATTAGAAGAACCAAACCTGACAAAATACCTAAATGAATCCTAAATTTATGTACTAAAAACATCGAACATGAACCCGAAGCGGAACCAAATCAAATACAAAATTTTAGTTTTAGAGTTTTTCTATTAAATATTTTTTTTTAATTTTGAATTTTCGTTAAAAAATACCAAACCCGAATCCGATTTATACTGAATCAAACCCGATCCAAAAAATAAAACTATCCGAATAAGTATTTGACCAAAAAACTGAACTAGAGGAACCAAACTCGCTAAATTACCATAATGAGTCTTAAATCTATGTTTCTAGAAAATTGAATCCAAACCCAAACTCAAACCAATTCAAGAACCGAATTTGAAGTTGGAAAATAAATAAGACTAACATAAATTTTTTTCTTCTAAAACCGAATAATTATATTATCAAAAGAGTTTCACAGAGAAGGAATCATGGGATCGACCCAAAATCGATACAAATAACATTGATATTGAATTGATGTTCTTTTTGAATTAATGAATATTATAATGTATAATGTATACATTAAGAATTAATATACAAAGTAATGTTCTTTTTTAGAGTTTTTTTTTCTATTAACTATTTTATTAATTTGAATTTTCATATAAAAGTTTATAATCAATCCAATTTTAACTTTTTAAACCTATTTTTAAAGGTAGTTATGAATCATATGTTAATTTTTATCCTAAAGTTTATAACACGGTTAAAATGACAGTGTCTACCGCTTTAATATATAAGATTATATATTTTGTTATAAAATTTTAGTTACTTAAATAATGAGAAAATTTAACAATGTGTCAAAAAATTACTAGTGTGAAAAATATAAGATATTTGGAAGTGATATTATTATTGATGAGAGGTTACAAGAGTTGTATACACAATATTAGAGATAAAATATAAACTAACTATGTACCATTACTTATGTAATACGCCCCCCTCAGGATGGAAGTTTTTTGAAGACTTCAATCTTGGAACAAGCATGAAGAAATCGTGTCCAAGCCAATGGTTTTGTGAGTGAGTCCGCAAGCTGGTCTTGAGTAAAGATGTGAGAGACTGGAAGCATTCTGTGACACCCTAACCCGGCTTTCCGGAGGCTGGGAGCCAAAACACTAGTTCCCAAATGCTCTAGTTAGCAACCTATTTAGACTCAGCCTTTACCACGAAGGCTTCTAAGAGGTTCTAACCCACGATTCACAAACATATAGACATTATACGGTTAATTTCGACCATGGGCAAGCCGAACACTTAGTCACGTTACGTTCCAGTTCTATACTTAGTCCAAATTCGGTTTATCAATTCATTCCAGACAGCTCAAACTAATCAATCCAGCAACTTAACCATTCAGTTCTAATTACCTTACGCAGCTGAACATTAGCCAGTCCAAGTTACACGTACCTTAGCATATTGGGTCTGTCCGTACCAGAAACTAGTTCGGTCGTATGTCTTGTCCATCCCACGTTCTGTCATGTCCTTACCCAGTTTGTTGCACATACCACTTCACAGTCTGTTCCGCCTTCCGTGGTACTACTTAGTTTATCCGTCAGTCCGTTAATATGTTCATGCTTCTCTGCCTGTCAGTCTTACAATCTGTCTGAACGTGTACCATGTCCACCACCCCGAACCCAACCATGTCTCAGTCCCATTCTCCATCTATCGGACACTCTTTCATTGTCAGACTTCCCGTTCATCTCACTAGATCCTACTCACGTTCATCTATCCTGAACACAACAATCAGATCTTCCAAGACTCATGTCCGATCAACCCTTCCTTGGCAGTTTAATGGACCGAGATTACCATCATCTATCTCAGCTATTGTTTGTGTCACCATGAACCAGATCCGTACATCCTTGCAGTCAACTCGTTTGCCCTCCACCAACTCTCCTTATTAACTTTTCACTTTTCAGACCAAGCTCGATTTCCCATCAACTTTTCACTTTTCAGACCTGAAACCTTCATATCCCATCCCCAGACCACTCGGAAATCCACAAAATATATTTGATCTCCATCTAACCACGTCTCGGTCCCATCTAATCACGTCTCGGTCTCATCTAATCACGTCTCGGTCCCATTTAATCACGTCTCGGTCACTTTTCATTCACGATGACCCCTTTCTAATAGCAACGCCAAAACCTTTCAATTACAGTCACATGCTACTCGGAATCCACAGACTTTATCCGCTCTCAATCAGTCCATAGCCATCGAAAACCATCCTTCTTCTCTTAGGAAGATTCGTGTGCCTCTCTCTCTATTTTTCTCTGTTTTGTTTGTCCCCTCTGTGTTCTGTCGTTTGTCCCTACCCTTAACGGCGGTACTAACCCATCTATTTATAAGGGTTTCTCGTGAAACCCTAATCACAAGAAACCATAACCGATGCCTCCAAACCATTCAGACCAATTCACTTAAACTGAACTGGATCCTTACCGCGGAACAGTCTGGACGTACCGGCTCTCGCCCGGTCTAGCCAAATCCTCGACCACATCCGCCCGGACATCCACCCTCACTGTCCGAACAAGGACCAGACATGTTCGAACATGGACCAAACCTGTTTGAACCTGATCATTGTCCGAGAATCTCGGAGCCTTGTCCAAACTAACCAGTCTTATCCGAACAATCTGCTTCCTTGTCTGTATCGCGACCAGTCCGGCCCGTATATCTTCTCGGTCTGGATCAGACACACATATCTGAATCCGATCATCATGTTCGAACATTAATCCTGTCCGAATCTGACATCCTATCTGGTCCGACCAACTTGTCCCAATCCGACAGTCCTGTCCGAAAATCACATGTTTGTCCAAATTTCGCGGACCATGTTCGAAACCCACAAACTTAACTCCTTTTCTACATACGCTCGGATTCCCCTAGCCATTTTTCACCCTCCGGACATGCCATCTTGGCCTTTTCACAGTCCTATCCAGATACACCCGTTTATTATGTGGGACGCGAGTGTTACACATTCCCTTTTGTATCTCATTTCAAACAAAATGATAATCCACAGCAATGTGTTTCATGCGGGAATGAAACACCAAATTAGCACACATGTATGTTGTGCTGATATTATCATAGTAGATAATATGAGCAGTTGGCAAAGGAATTTGTAGTTCTATCAATAAATAGCATATCCATCGTACCTCTGCTGCTGTATTTACTACAACACGACATTCAGACTCCGTTGATGATCTAGCTACATCATTTTTTTTCTTTGAAGTCCAAGAAATCGGGTTTCTTCCAATATAGATGATGTAGCCATTTGTCGAGATAAAATCATCCATGTCTCCCACCCAATCAACATCAGAAAAAACATGTAGTGTCATGGGAGTGGATCAATTGAACATGATACCGTGCGATGATGTCCCTGCTAGGTAGCGAAAGATCCATTTGGCTGTAGCCCAATGTGTATCACTCGGTCGATGCATGAAGTGTGACAAACATTTAACAGCATAAGAGAGATCTGGCCGAGTGAATGAGAGATATTGGAGGCTACCAACAAGTGAGCGATATTGGGGGATATCGGTGAATAGTTTAACGTCATGGAGAGATAGCTTTGGAGATGCAACAAGTGGTGTTGATACCAGTTTGGCGTATGCCGTATTGTAACGATGAAGAAGATCATGAATATATTTTCGTTGCATAAGATGAATACCTTGTGAGGAGTGCGTAACTTCAACACCTGGAAAGTAGTGTAGATCAGTTAGATCCTTAATGGAGAATCGAGTGGGAAAATCGGAGAAAACGTTGGCAATAGTATCATCACAGTTCCCGGTCACAATTATGTCATCAACATAGGCAAGGACGTATGTAATTGTGGACCATTTTGTCTTGATAAAAAGAGAAGTATATGTGAGAGAAGGAACAAATCCCGTCCTTATGAGATGAGTTTTGAGAGAAATATACCATGACCGAGGAGCTTGTTTGAGACTATATATATGTTTCCTTAGTTTACAGACAAAGTGTGCTCGATCTCGATCAACAAAGCTAGGAGGTTGTGCCATATAAATTTCCTTAGTATGGTCACCTTGCAAGAAGGAATTATTAACATCTAGTTGCTTCATCGACCAGGACTTGGTTGTGGCAAGCAAACATACTGTTGTTGTCGTTATAACAAGATTGAATGTTTCAACATAGTCAACTCTATACTGATGCGTGTAGCCTTTTGTGACCAGACGTGCTTTGTGGCGATCAAGAGTTCCATCAGAATTGAATTTCTTTGTGAAAAGCCATCGACAACCAATCAGGTTTTGTTGTGTATCCGGCGGAACTAGATCCCATGTGTGATTAACAACTTGTGCATCAAACTCTGTAGAGGCTGTATGACACCACTTTTTATCCTTGAGTGCTTGCATTATCATTTTTGGGTCATCACTGAGAGTTGGCGGACATGAAACACTGAGAGACAATTTCATTTTCGGTTTGTGGATGTTGTTTTTGGTTCTTGTTTGCATTTTATGGACATTTTAGTTTGGTTGTTCTTGAGGTGCGGATGTGGCTGTTGTAGGAAGTAGTGACTTGAGTGTTTGGGTTTATGGGCGTAGCTTGGTGTGTTGGGGGTTCATTTTGTGGTGGTGATGGCTGAGTTATGAGAGTTAACTCATTTTCAGTGTGAGCAGTAGGCTCATAAGACATAGGTGTTGACTAACTTAAGGGTTGTCACTCATTTTGAGGAGTAGTGGGCTCAGAAACACATAGGAGAGAAGAAAAAGAGGAGTAGGGTTAGGAGGCAATACCTAAGAGTGTGATGGAGTGTGTGAGGAATGGCGGTGAAGGTCTTGACTTGGGGGTCCGTTACTAGATGGAGGAGCTTCAAGTTTCAAAGGAACTGTTGTGACTGGTGGGTTTTGTTGAAATTGTTTAGGAGTGGGCTGCGATGATGGCATGATGGTAGACTGATGTTAGAATGGGTATACTTACTCTTCAAACCGAATAAGACAAGATGTATAGATACGGCCCATGGAGAGATGTAGACAATAATACAAACTCTGTGTTAACGAGTATCCAAGGAAGATACAAGGAAGAGAGCGAGCATAAAGTTTGTGTGTTGCATAAGGGCGCAACCATGGGAAGCATAGGCACCCAAAGACCCGAAGCTTGTCATAGTTTGGTTGTGTATTGCAATACGGTGATGCCGTAAAGAGAACTAGCGTTGGAATACGGTTGATGAGATAGACGGCAGTGGCAAACACATATGGCCAATTTATTTTGGGAACCGAAGCTATTGTCAGTAAGGTGAGTCTAGTTTCAACAATGTGTCTATGTTTCCATTCCGATAGACCATTATGTTCAGGTGTATGCGGAGGAGAGGTCTAGTGGGAGATGCCATGACTAGCGAGTTACTCACGGAGAGCAAGAAACTCACCACCATTGTCTGAGTGTTCCTATCAGCGTCTGAAACTTATTTTCGGCCAGATTTTTGAATGTGGAAAATGTGAGCTTGACATCTGATTTCCTTTTTAAAGGGAATAACCATGTGTATCTTGTGTAATGATCCACCAAAACAACGTAATATTTGTAGTTCTCAATGGATACTATAGGAGAGATCCATACGTCTATGAAAATGTATTCAAGAGGACGATGAGAACAAATTGTAGATTGTGTGAAAGGTAACTTGTGACTCTTATTAATCAAATAATCCAAACAAGATAGATTCTTCAAAGATGAAGTTATCAGAATCGAAAATTCAGAAACAAGCTTTGCAAAATAGAAGCTGCCGGATGACCCATTATCAAGTGCCAAGTGTGGAGTAGTGCATGGCGTGGAGGCAGATAAGAAAGCGTGAGCTTGAGTTTTAGAGACCGACCATTCATAGAGGTTATCTTTAGTTCAGCCTTGGAGCAACGGGACCCCCGAGTGTAGATCTTTCACCTAAAAAGAAGCCGAGAAAAATTCAACAGAGACACCATTAGCATTACATAGGTGAAAAATCGGGATCAAATTGCATTGTATGCTGGGAACATAAATTATATCATTAAGTTTTAAAGAGCAGTTGGATAAGTAAAGGATTTGGAACCCGTATGTGTAATGGGAAGGTTGTTGCCATCGGCCAGTTGGAGATCATCCATGCCATTATATGGTTAATGAAGAAACATATTGTTGAGGTCAGAGGTGATGTGGTGTGTTGCTCCAAAGTCTAAAAACCAGTTAAAAGTATATGGTTGTGTGTTTTCAGGGTTGCCACGGCGTGGAGTTAGACGTTGATTGTAGATACTGGAATTACGGACAGAGTGTGCACTATGACCTTAAGTGTTCCAAATCTGACACTTTCCTTGATATGGACGTGGCTAGCGTCCATCATTGCGAGAATTTTGAGATTGCTAATTGGACATGTTTTGTTAATCATTACGCCTCGGGTAGTTGTTGTTGCCACTGTTGTTGTTGTTTCGATAAGATCTTCCTTGGCCATTGGAGTTTTGCTTAGTGTAGTTTAGGTTGTAAGATTAATTGCGGTTACCTTGATAACGTTGAACATTGTTGGCAGAGATGGCAAGGGAGGAGGAGTCGTTGGCGGAGCAAAGAAGCTTAGCTTCATGATTTAGAAGCTGCTCGTGTACTTCGGCAATAGATGGGGCAACATCTTTGCCTTCGATTTGATCAACCACGGATCGGTATTCTTCTGGAAATCCATCAAGGATGGTTTCAACGGCGTCTTTATATTCATAAGGCTAACCAAGAATTGCAAGGTGATCAAGTTTAGACTTGATTCCTTGGATATAGTCATCAATCTTCTAGGTACCTTTTGTGATGTGCAACGAGAAACTAGTGGTTGGAGGGGTTGATATAACACCAGGGAGAGCACTATATATTAGGTTATCTTGATAGATCCATTTGGTGTGTCAGCATTAGGCAAGGTTGTGTTATTCACAACAACCGTGGCAGCAGGAATAAGAGTGGCCTCATCGAGATGAGAGACAAGGCCATATCCATTCAAGGAGGCTCAAACTTGGAGACTCCAAGCGAGATAGGTTGAGCTTGTAAACTTAGAAACTTGTCTCATGTTTATACTTAAAACAAAGTTAGCGTTGATTGGGATTGCTTCAACAGAATTGATGGCCATGGGTGATAGTTGAAGGTGGCGGTGAAAAAAATTAGGGTTGAGGAACTTAGCTCTTATACCATATAAGATATTTGGAAGTGATAATATTATTGACAAAAAGTTACAAGAGTTTTATACACAATATTAGAGACAAAATATGAACTAATTATGTACCAGAATTAATGATAATGATTCTAAATATCTACTTAACATATATGTGTAATAAAAAAAGAATTAATTATGTAGATACCACTAACACTATTCATTTCTTATGAGAATGTCATTTTGGGCTAGCTTATGGAAATGCCACTTTTTTTTGCTTAAAGTGACTACAATGCCCTTAAATGAGAATGATACAATTTTTTATTTTTTCTTCTTCTTTCATTTTAATACTATACTAGGATTCAATCCACAGTACACCGCATGATAATTTTTTTCTATTGTTATTTTATATGGTAAAAAATATTTGTATACATTGGCAAAATTTACTAATATGATAATCTGGATGTAATTAAATTGTTTGTGTTTAATAATAATTTATGATACAATGTATATGTAACTTATACTGTTGTTTTGGTATTTCAAAAAATAACTTAAATATTTTTGATTGTTTTTTATTTAAACTATATGGTACAATATTATTTGAAATGTATAGAACTCATTGGAATCCTGGTTAAATATATTTCATAAGCAAATAAATGATCATTATGATGGGCTCGAGACCTTCAAGCCCGATAGAATTAAATGGTTTACGCGGGGAATAAAAGTGATTACGATGACATAAATTGACTATCCCGATAACAATAATTGAATTGTATGTGATTAACAATAATTTGCGATAGAATGTAAATATAACTTGAATACTGCATTGGAATTTCAAAATTGCTTATAATTTTTGTTATTGTTTGGTATTTAAACTATATAGTATATTATTATTTGAATTGTATATAACTAATTAAAATCATGCTTAAATATATTTCATAAGGATATAATTGAAAATTGTGATGGGCTCGAGACATTCAAGCCCAATCGACATTAGGAGTGTTGAGTTGGATCTAATTATAAATGAATGAATTAATTTTATTGTTTGTTTCAAAAATAATAAATGCGAAAAACCAAAAAAACTTTGGAAATTGAAGCAAAAAAAATTGAAACTATAAAGGCTGCAAAACAAGTTGCTTTAAGTCTTTCAACTAAAAGGAGAAGAAATATTTATTCTGTATTACACTAATTTTACTTTTCATTTCTTCTCCAAATCTCACTTATAAACTTGAACCTGAAAAAATGAGGTATTCTGCAAGGAACAACAGAGTTCAGGCTCTACGACGCCTACCTACAGGTGGGATGAACAAATTCTTTGTACGGATTAATGTCCCGAACAGTGAGGATGAAATGCTGGTAAGTAATTTTTTTCTTTCTTTTTTACTTTGTTAGAATGTAGTGATTCTTAAAGAGTTATACTCAAATATGTTTTAAATAATTCAGAATGCTTGTTGTATGTATTTTCAAAGTAAATTCCGGAAGTTTTTGTGAGGTTCAGGCCATAGCTAAATGACCAGATAACTCTTCAAACATGATATCGTTCGAGAATTTCTATTGAACTCAACAGGATTGGTGACGAGCTACAGTTTGGAAATGGTTGGAGCGAGTTCGTGAGAACTCATTCCATTACTGAAGGACACGTACTTATCTTTGAGTACAAAGGAAATTCACGTTTTAATGTTGTTATCTTTGGTCCTGACAATTGCAAGGCTATCATCAATTAATATTTCGCCTTTGATTAAATTTCCTTGGGTAACTTGTTTTTATATCAATCAAGAACTTCCTCTATCTTAAGGATTATTGTAATCACAACTAATGTTATGTAATGAAATCATTTTGTTGGTGAAAAAATCATAAAATATTGTTTTCTCTATGGTAAAAAAAATTACTAAAGAATATTATAATTAATATATAAAGTCCCCACTTAATTTCTAACCGTGTCCAGTTAGTTATAATTTTTTATTTTTATATCAAATATATAGATATATAGATAGATAGATTAGATATCTAACTTTATATATTTAAATTCTATTTGATTGTTCAATATATACATATATACATATAAATATAAAAAGTGGTCAGTTAAAAATTGAGTTGAAGGTTGAATATAAAGCACTATAAATAGTTTGGATTAAAATAGAAAGAATATGAAACCAATTTCTAACAAAAACTAATGCAACATATATTGGGCTATTGGCCAAAAAAACAATCAGATATGGTTTGGGCCTTTAGTAGGGAATAGAGTAATCGAACATAACTGGACAATAATATATAATTTGTGTATTAGTCCAAGAAACCCAAAACATATATATAAAAAATATAACCATGGATGACAGAAGTTTATTTCATTCATTTGGTACTTTATCTTGAAAAAAACTCTTCAAATTTTCTTCAAAAGATAACGGTTCAATAAGATAACATCTAAAGTGTATAAGTTTCTTTTTTTTACAAATCCATTTTTAACAATCTAAAAAAGGAATAAAAGATTTTTATTATATAATCATATGCTAAGATAATATTTTGTTTTGTTTAAACCAATATGATTCTAACATACATGTTTGTTGTTTCATGAACTACTCAATGAGAAAATAATAACATCAGTGAAGACAAAAGATCTATATTTTTCGATACTAAATCAGATCAAACAAAAAAAGAATAGAGAAAAATTAAAATCTGTAAGTTTTTTTCTTTTTATTCCTTCATACAACATCATAAAACCATAAGAGAAAACTTTATATTCACGAAATATTGAAAAATAGTGTATATATATATATTTTTTTAAATGTAAAGAATTTAGCTATGTATATATTTCTAAATCTGACAAAAAATATGTACTACAAATAATCTAGAAAATTAATGGTTTCATTTTATGGATATTAGTTAACAAAATGTGTATGTGTTTTGATTTGTTTTTGTAAGTAAGTGTGTGTTATTCAAAAAAGTACTGTCTATATAAATATAAAATATCTAGCTCTCATATCCTTGTTAGATTATTATCTCTTTTAAAAATTAACATCATTATTAAAAATAATATTAATATTTCAGAGTATCATTGTTTACACATAATTATTTTATTATGTATACATCAAGATTGTAGAAGATCGATATGAATGTGATGTAATGTCTTGAAAGGAAATCTAACCAAATCTAAAAATTAAAGTTTTCTATCTCTATTTCTTTATAATGTTATTTTTAAAAAAAACTTTAAATGAAAATAGCATAAAATAATTATTTGTTACATCTATTAGAAATCAGAAAAACAAAAAGAATGAATATACTAAAGATCATCAACATGTTATAACAGATAGGATATAGTTGGATTATTATAATAAAGAATAACAAAAAATAACTTTAAAATGTTATAAAAAAATCATACAATATTTATTTTTTTTGAATATAATATTCAATTTAATCAAAATAAACAAACAAAGAGAGATTTATTTATAAATATTAAACATATTAAATTTTAAAAAATCGATAAAGATAATTAATGTTATGGTTGATTGATAAGATGTTTCAGATCATCTTTTAATATCATGCCAATAAACTTTTCTGACAAATTTAAGTGTTGTTATGATATTGAAAGATGGTTTGAAACATATCATATATCATGGTTTAAAAGAAATGAACAGTCTCTTTTATTTTATTTTTTTCAGTATATTTAACGACATATGATATGTATTAGACTTTATATATTTTTGATAATAATATAATGATTTGGAAATTTTTTTAATTTATAGTACATAACATATAGAGATTCACACTTATAAAACAAAGATATATATAAGAAAGATATATTAAAGATAAGCAATATCACATATCAATGTTTATAATTTATATATCTACATATGTTATACAAAACTGACTGAAATCAGAATTTTCAGAGTGGAAAACTTTCCTTTGTACTTATGATTCGAATTTCTTGGAAAATATTTTCAATCATAGCTAGTTAGAAACTTTACAAAACTATCTGCAAACAAAAAAGAAGAAAAACTGATAAAAAGATATTATTCTCTTAAAATTGGATTTTTGTAAAACTGTCTTTAATGATATTTATAAAAAAAATATAAGTTTCACATTTATTCTGTATTTATTACATAGTTGTCTTGATTTAACATATTCACACTATTTTAGTTGAAAAAGCAAAACAGAAAAAGGCATATATGATAAAAAAAAGTCTAAAAAGTTAGATATTATACGTATAGAATGTTAAACACACTGAAATATTTACTCCAACGAAATAAAATTTTATTACATTAATATTATTCATATATAACAACTAAATTATCATGTATAATTTGACTTACATTTTTTGATGCAGAATATTACTTCATTGAAGACGATGGAATGTTTGCTTCAATAATATTCTATTAGCTAAGTATTATAACTATGTTGTTGTATTATAAATATGTTGTTGTATTATAATATCTGTTTCAAAAACATAAATTAATGTTTTCTTATATTATATTTTTACAGAATTATCCGAGCTACTATAGAATCAGAAGAGATTCTATGGATAAGAACAGTAAATGAAAAGATAAGTGTTAGATCAACATTAATAATTATCTGCAGTGAGGATTTATATTAGCTTGAACAAATATTATATATGATTTTTTCATGTGAAATAATTAAAAAGAGCTATTATTATGTTTTGATTTTGCCCCATGAGCAAGATCCAAATAATACAAAAATTATAATTGTATAACAATATATACAGTTAGTATTATTTGGTATTGTTCACGGGGTAAAATTAAATAAATTATTAATATTATTGGGTATTGTAATTCAGGAAAAATAAAATATAAATTATAATTACTAAAATTTAAATACTAATAATATAGCATATTTGTTCAGTGCAGAGCTTCGTTTAGATTAGATGTGTAATGAAATATTTACATATAAAAGAATTCTTCATTTAAAATTTCATAACATATACATCTGATTATCTTCTGTTGGCAGGACATTGTTTTGGTTGGAAATATATTGTTACACAACAATAAACATCGGATGGATGCTAAAATTACATCAAGCAGGTTAATTATTTTACCATAGTATCTAACAAAAATGATTTTATCTATTCTATTCGGAACTTGGAAATGTAACATATTGATGTAAAGACAATTATTTTAAAATATAATATGTAAAATTTAAAATTACTATATAAAAAGGACAGATAAAATACTATTTTTTACATGTCTAATAAAATGTTCCAACATATCAGTTGATAAAATATACAAAAAAAAAACAACAGCATATCTGACAAACTTTTTTTGCAATAGTGATAGATAAAACAATGGAGACATGCATTAGTTGGATAACACACATAAGGGCCACATCCTGGGATATCTTCTTCTGGATAGTAATATGTGTCTTCGTATAATCCCAACAATCTAGGACCAATATCATATAGTTGTCGCATAAATCTCTCTCCTAAGCGTCTGATCAAATCCGGACGTTTGATGTCATCCCTTAATAATTCTAATGTTTTCTTACCTGCCTTATACTTTCCAGAACATATAGAAAACACACTAACTACAAACTTGGCGCATTCAACATGTTCATCTGCCGTACGCATCAGAGCAATACTATAATACGATGGACCAAGCTTGATTGCATGTCTCAATCATTCCAAGTATTGAGCAGTTCTATTCTCAGCATCCAAACATTTCTCAAATATAGGCCGATATATAGAACCTAAATTTGCTTTTGATGGGAAATTGATGAATTCTTCTAAGTTAGCCTCCCATAACACTTCATCTTTATACACTGCTTCTCTACCGTCGCGTCCACTTAGAAGGAATGGACCAAGATCTCTGAAATGGTATTTTCCTATATTTCAGACTACTTCAACTAAAACATCTTTCGGTAATGATACCATTTTCTCAGAAGATAAACTGTTAAGACAAAAACAAACAAAAGATTATAAACGTGTATTAAAATTTGGGGAACCATAAACTTTTTAATCATAACAATCTAATTGGATAAATAACATGTATAAATATATAACCTTATATAAAAAACAATTACTGCAAAAATAAATTTCTATAAACACTGGTTCCAATATTATTTTTCACATAACACAAAATTTAACTCGGTGTACAAAATTATAGAAAAGAACAAAGCCCTAAATTGATATCTTTGAAACAATTACGGATATCTATTTCCTAAAAAGATATTTATGAGTAAGATTTTGACTTACGAAAGATTAACTAACCCTAACATGATTTTAGACTCGATAAGTTTGTCTAGGTTAAAAAAATAATAGAACATATTCGGTTACAATTCTTTTATAAAAGAAATAAAAAGTACGATTTTAGTTAGCAAAAGTGACTGTTCATTACAACAACTAAAAGAACACATACTTACAGATTTGAGTGTTTCAAACAGTTTATTTCACTTGAGATCCTCTGCTAAAGAAAAGACATTGTCTGGTTTTTCCAACGAATAGATAAAAACATTAATTCTCAACACAAAAATTCATTTACTTTCTTAGTTTCATATTTTTTAAAAATAAACTAAAACTAAAAATTTTGTCCCATATACTCACAAATAATAATAAAAATTACAAAAATTTCTGATATCAATAATTTGGTAGCTGCCTAAAATTGTTACTGTAAAAAAGATTTAATTATAATATGAAGTCAAAAATAATTTTCGAAGTTAATAACAAATATTTATAAACAGATATTGTTTTTTATACAAACGATGAGCTTTAAGGAGCATTTAAAGAAAAATATAATCAATTTTATACCTAATTGTCATATATTACTTTATAATATCTACTAAATTTATATATTCTTAATTGAAAATGTTAATTTATTATTCTTAATTATATATTTAATAAATAACAGAACATGGAATGAGAATAACAAACGATGCAATAACAAATATTACTTACTAAAGTTTTGAGATGAAAATGGTAAATCAAAATACACATAAAAAGTAATAAACTATTCATTGAAAAATTAAAAGAAATACATAAGAAAGTTAAATAATAAGAAGATAGTATACGTAAAAAACGTAATGAAATACATTAAATATAAAATTATTCAAAATTATCCTTCCAGAATTCTGCATCTAGGGTATCACAAACTATACGGTCTCACAAACACAATCGGAAAATAGAAGATGAAGCTATGTTTTTCACCATAGTTTTGCCAAGGGATACTGATGCGAAGGAACCTAGAAGTCAAACCATCACAATGACAATTATCTCTAACATATAATGATTTAAATTTCGTGAAAACAGAATCCACGGTAGTCCTCATGTATTTGCATACTGATCCGTGAAGATAATTTAATTTTTTCATCGTTTTCAACATTGAAGGCATGAGAAAAGAGGACATAATTTTAATACCCTCTTCTTTCGCAGATCCTCCGAGACAAATCAAAATAACCGAATACAAATACATGGCTTCAGGATAATCACATTCAGAAGCATCATGTAACAATGTTAAGCCTTCATCTTCTCTATTATCATAGAAATAACACAATATTACCAAACGATACAAAACATTTGGATTGCAAAGGAGACGTAACTTATTATACCTGATGTAATTGCTCCTTGGATCCCCCCAGTATGGACAGAATGGTTCTTCTTCAACTGAAAGTATTTGTAGAAAAGGGTCATCATCGCATATAGCTTTGAACTTTTTGCAAACCAATCTTAGGTTACAAACAAAAGACAAAGACGAACCAGCACATTTTAAAGAAATTTCGAATAGCAAATCATTGGTTAGAGACATAAAAAAACTAATTCCTTCGCTCCCATAATTTTGTTTGAAATAATCCATAGAAAAAAAGAATTCAAGGAGACTAAAAATATAGAAGTTGCAAAGAAAAAAAGATTAATAAGAAATAATAGCAAGAGAACAAAAAGTGTTTGGCCTAGGTTTTATAGAGTAAATAGGGAAGACAAAATTAGGTTAAAGAACCGGTTCACTGACGCTTATATCTAATTAATTTCATTAATCAAATTTTTAATTAAATATAAAGATAATACATAATCATTAAAATGGAATCTAGCAAATCATTTCCTAAAAATATAGGGGTATAAATGTAATTTTGTTTTTTAGATTAGTAGGCAATTAAACAAATGAAATCTTTTATATTTTTTCGATATCCTCATTTCAATGTTCTGCCTTGGGAACAAAAAATTATCATTACTTAAATAAAGAATATTCAATAATCGATCTGCTTTCTTTCTCTGAACTTAATTAAATATTTGCATGTTTTGCAATATATAAAAAATATGAAAAAAATAAAATACAAAATAATTATATTATAAAATCAAAATTAAAGGTAAATGATGTTAACGCCTAAATATTTTCTTTTTTAAAAAAGGAGAATATAAAAGTAATTCAAAGAACCGACTGTAACGATTAACAATTCCAAAAAAAAATTGAATGATGTAAAATCAGATAGAAAATATATAACCGTCTATTACTTTATATTAATAAACAGATTCATAAAGGGGCATTAATTAAACATTACCATAATATAGGATTTATAAGTTAACTAAATGTGTATTATTATTGGAAAATTGAGACAATACAAAATAATATATATTACAAAAAATTGTAGATAACAATAACTAAAAAAACCAAGAAAACAATTCTAAAAATAATATCCATGGAATAGAAGTTTGAATTGGAGATCCCATAAACAAAGCTTGCAAGCAGACGATGAACTCAAGTCATAACCAAAGCGGAATCGTGGCCATATATTGTTATCACCTATAAATCTAGTAGTGTGACCATCACAAAAATATTCTTGTTTGATGTAAGATACTTTCAAATCAATAATTTCCGAATTGTTGTTGAAACTAAGATTATTGCCGATACGTCGGCGAATTATTTCAAGATTATCTAATGTTTCCGACGATGATGGCATAATCAAATAAGAAAGAAATGACAGACCTTGTTGACATCCTTTGCCGCCAAAACATAAAAGCATGATCCCATAAAGAAAAATGGCATCGCAAAACATTCCATGAGACGCTTCACGCAACGTAAGGAGCCCATCATCTCTATGGTTGTCATAAAAATAGAACATCAATCCAATCCGATACAAAATTTCTAGATTCTTTGCAGCCAGAAATTTATAATATGTTGAATACAAATCTTGAGGTAATCCCCAGTATGGAGTGAAGATATGTTGATCGAAAGAAATATGATTAAGAACATGAGGATCATCACATATAGAATAAAACTTTTTACAGACTTGCCTCAAGTTAAGATACTCTCGTAAATATGATCGACTCATCGTGAGACGATTGATATCAAAATATCGTCGGGAAGAGAATTCATATTCATTTAGAGAAATTGAAATTTGTATTCACAACATTTTTAAAAATTCTAAACTACAACTGATGTTTGAGAAATATATAATCAGATCATGATGATTCTTAAGTAAGTTTTAAAATTATATTGTTTGTTTTTTTTCATAAGAAACTTGTCATGAAAGTTTCAAAAATAATAGATAAAACAGTAATTAATATGAACAAATTAGGATCGAAAATATTATATTCTTAACATGTATATTTCTAACAATTTTTTAACAAATAAAAAATAACTTCTAAAGGAAAATATTATTATTGGACCAAACATTATTATCAAATAAATCATAAAA
Source organism: Lepidium africanum (assembly GCA_900406405.1). Taxonomy (NCBI): domain Eukaryota; kingdom Viridiplantae; phylum Streptophyta; class Magnoliopsida; order Brassicales; family Brassicaceae; genus Lepidium; species Lepidium africanum. The sequence goes on along the minus strand of OVAX01000224.1, from coordinate 62,967 downwards.
AAACTAATAACCGAATATTTCGCAAAATAGTTTATATTTAAATATTTTACGATTATCATAAAACATTATGTAAGTTATATAATATTTAAATTATTTATAACATATATATATATATATATACAACATTATATGAGAAAAATAATAAATTTAATCAACATTTGACCCGAAAAAAAAGGTAGATGAAGCAATTACCTTAGAAATTTCGTGTTAGAGAACATAATATATAAAAGAATGCAAAAGATTAGTAATTATGTTACCTGCACTACTTTGTTTTTTTCTTTTCTAATATTCTTTTTTATAATTAATGTTGCACATTAGATTAGTTTCTGAATATTACAAACTACGATGCATGTAAATATTCGGTGTTCAACATACTTATAAGAAAAAACCAAAATAGGAAAATGCTGTTTTCTTAAACACCTATATCTTGGCAATTCAATATTATAGATACTATTAACTAATTTGTAAGGTAATTGGGAAATTTTTTATAGTTTCGTCAATAAAACAACTAAATAAATTAAATTAATGATTTTTAATATCATCCGATTACATGATATTAGTAGAATATGTAACAGAAAATACTGTGTAATATTTATTTTGAGAGCTATAAAAAAAAGGAAAATTAATGTAGTAAATTAATAAAATATACTAAATATACAACAATATTTTTTAGGGAGACATAATAAAGAGAGAATATTGTTCTAAATCTATTCCAAATAAACGAAGGAATATCTATTTTCTTAACCTTATTATATTTTGCAAACTATATAATTTGTTAAATAGTTGAATATTCGACTGAATACGATAATAAAATTAAATATCAAAATTTTAGATTTAGGTAGCGATTTTAACATCATGATAATAATAGATTAGAACTCAACTTGAGAATAATTTTATTAAAAAAATAAAAATGTAACGAATAAACATAATGTTGCGCTAAAGTATAGAAGAAAAAAAATATACAAAAGGGGCTCAATAAAAAAACGTAATATTGCGCTAAAGTTTGTAACTGAGTAAGGAGTCTGATTTGGTGGTCCCATAAACATATATGACAAACATAAGATGTACTAATGTCACGATCAGCACCATAACGATGCCAATAATCATTGAATCTAACAAATTTGGTTGTTCGAGCATCATAAAAACAATTATCTTTCTTATAAGATCGTTTCAACTCTGAAAAAACACGTTATAAATTAGACCTAAGATATCTGTCAAGTCTAGAGCGTAGTTTGCCGAGGTCTTTTAGGGTTTGAGACATTCGGGGCATAATCAAGACAGACAAAATTTCTAAGCCTATTACTCTAAATTCAGCTCCGAAACATAATAGAATAAGATCATTTATATAAACGGCCTCCTAGAATTTACCTCGAGCAGCTATGCTAAGGAATTTAAGACCTTCTTCTTTGCGGAGATCGTAAAAAAAAATGATTCCTAATCGATACAAAGCCTCAATATTACCAACTTGGCATAACCAGTTATATCTTCTGTAGAATTTCAGAGGACCAAAGCATAATGGATAGAACTCTTCTTCATCAAGGGAAAGTTTTTTAAGAACATAACTCCCCGAACATATGCCCTTAAATTTTTTTGAGACTAATCTAAGAGAAATAAAAGTTTTGATGGAAGAAGAACCACAATAAGATACTATGGTAATCAAAATGTCGTCCGGCAAAACCATGATAGAAGACATGTATAAAGATTACCAAGTAACTAAAAAAAATAACAGTTCAATAAATAAACAAATAAGAGTATGCCTATTTAAATGAAAAAATACATTATTCTTGTCGGTTTCTATGTTAACGGAAAATTAATCGGAATAAAAAAGATTATATTGTGTTAGGTAGGATAGAATGGCCAACAATATGATAAGTACAATACAAAACATCAGCAGCTTTTTATTATTCTTTTATTTCAAGTATAAATTTCACAACTAATCTAAATATTGCACATTACGAAAAAGATACGGGACATATGACGTAGAGAAAGCATACCATATTAAAAAAAAACGAAGTAATGTTATGAAAAATAAACACTAAAAAAAATAACAATAAATATCAACCCAGCTCAGCGTATTTGATAACTCACTATTAATAATTATACTTAAAAATATAGTTATATGAACTACATAAAACATTCAAAAATGAAAACTTATTGTTTATATAGAGATAGATAACCAAAAGTAATAAAATAAAAGTAAAATAAATAAGTTTGATTTCATATTATTGTCTGAAAAGATGAACATGCATATGAAAGAACAAATTACTATTTCAAGAAATTAGACCATCTGAGGAAGCTCGAGATTACGACTACACCAAACCTTTTCAACATTGAATGTGTACCGACCATAACGGTTTTTTCCCTCGAAAACACAAAAACCAAAGTGGAAAGTCTTTCCGAACAAATCGCTAATAGCTTGAAGCATTCTTTCCGGAAATTTAATCTATAACATAGAAAAAGTGATTAAATAACAGTATATAGACGATTATACAATTAGATAAAAAAATCTAATAACATAAGCAAAAAATAATATGTTCAATTACCTCTCCAGAACGATGAGTCACAAGATTAAATGCTCTTTCCACTATGACTTCAATGGATAAAGATTCATCCAATGTGCATGTGGTTACACCAGTATTATCCATTATACATAGATTGAGGTTTAACTTAGAGAATAATATTTCAAGTTAACGGAATAAATAAATTAAACATATCCAAAGGTAAAAAAAAATCTCAACATTATTAAAAACAAACCGTTATACCTTGCAGTAACTGATGATACATCCTTTTCGCACCAGTCACAATAAAAACCACAATACTTCTTAGGGTATTTTCGTCGAAGACATCATCCAGAAGGCCTGGAACGGTATCACTATTACATATATCGCAACAAAAATAATACCACTGATGCTTCCATGAATCTATTTCCAAAACAGTACATATAACATGACATTTGCCAATCTGAATTTATAGATCGAAAGGGAAAAGAAGATAAAATTAAGCAACCACTATAGCTAACGAATAATATATGAGGACAAATAAACACGTGCATAAAGTTTAAATGAATTTTATACATCCATTAGATGATTTAAGTAATTCATCGATAGATTTCCTTGGATATTCTAGCCAAATATCATCTTCAACAGTTTCTTTTTGACTCTGTAAATCAAGAATGTCGAGACAAAGACCATCATTGGCCAAATTGAATTTTTGATAATGATAATAAATTAATAAAACTCAAAATATGACGATTAGTTTTGAAAAGGAAAAACATATTGTTTTTACATTTTCAATAATTCAATATTAGGTATCGAATGGTTCGTCTGAAAAATTGAATGCTCAGAGGCGTTACAAAGAACATGCGTATCTGCAAAACAAAAAAATTGAATGAGAACAAAAAGTCATAAGTAAAATATATTTAATATAATATTATATTTTAAAAACACAATTTACCATTCCAATGCTGAATTTTTACGAAAAGAATAAGCAAGTAAACAAAGTCATTAACGGATTCAGTACAATGTTTGACAAATGACTCAAAAATAAAACCCAAAAAATAAACATCTCAAACGACAATCACTAATATTTTACAAAAGAGATAAGATGTAGAACAAAACAAACAATTAGGAATATAAAAAGATAAATAGTTTATAAAAAAAAGTATAATAAATAAGTTATGTTTAACAATATTACTTGTGATCCCTAATCTCAAAATCAATTTTCTTGATGGATTAACCGAGATAGTTAATGACTTTACTCTGATGAATACCAACGACTTGACCAACAACATCTAGAATCATAAAAAGAAGTTAGAATCACGAAAATAAAATATTAACAAAAAAATTAATATAATAAAATTTTCAAATAACCAATAAATTATGAATATATTACCGGCTAAAATATCAGAATGATATTGTCCAGCAAAACTATCATTGTAAGATATTAGTGAGATAAACTGGTCATCCAGATTAAAATCACACGATGAAACTGTAGTCGCATATTTAAAATATAACTTGTAAGCAATATTTGAAGCTTTATATTGACCACTGTCTCTTATCACGATGAAATTTTAAATAACTTTCCAACCATCGGTAGAAATAGCTTTCTCGAATCTCATAATCGGATACTGATAGGTTGCAATTATTTTCATACCCTAAACAAAATATAAAGTACAAATATAAGATATATATCACAAAAGAAAAAAAAACTTGAGAAACATAAACACTAAAAAACAAAACAAGACAAAAAACAAAAACACTTACACTCACATCCGCAAGAATAAGGTGTAACAGATTACCAAAATCTTTAACAGGTTTTTTCCATGAATGTAAAATTTTATACTGGATCTTCCAAGTAGTTTTGAATGGTGTCAAGTTTTTGAAAAGGGTAAAATCTTCAATGAAACCCATGTAACCTGATAGACTTGGAAACTTAAATTGATTTAGGTTTTTGTGATTATGATCCGTGAGTACGTATTTATAGAGAAAAATAGAAAATATGTTTTGAATACCTTAAAAAGTTAGGTTAACAAAAAAAAAATATCTTGTTCTTTTTTGGAAAATTTTCTTTTATAATTCAAGTATAAAAAATGGGAATAAAATATTCCGAGACAATAAGGTTAGATAGAATTTTAATATTTAAAAAAAATTTAAAGGAGAATATAGAAATTATACGATATTCATAAATACATGTATTTCAAATATGATATATTAAAAATAAATTGAAAATAATGAGATTGTTAAAAAAGAGTATATAGATCTGATATGACCTTCATAAATACATGTATTTCGGAGACGATATATACAAAACTCGATTATATACTTTACAAATTACATTAAAGGTATTTTGATTCATTTCAATGATTTCTCTTTTTTAAGCAATCGGTGATAAACATCATGTTTAAGTGTAATATTTAATTAGAACTATTTACCATATTTTCATACGAATGTATAAATAAATAGACAGAAAAAGTAGGTTATACAGAAACATAAATAAAATTGTTGATTGTTACAAATAAAGATGCAAATATTTTTTATAAAAAAAACAACAACACAAAGGTACAAAAAAATTCAAATTATTATCCCCGTAGGTAAAACTCATAACTTTCTTCCAATCCAACTACCTAAAAGATATAATATAAATTAATATTTTTATAAAAAATAAATACAAACAAAATAATCGACAACTTCTTTGAAAACATTAAGATCAGGATTCTCAACACTCTTGGTTTCAGCACATATCTTCGTATTAGACGAAGACTTTCCATCATCAATACCTTCTGGATCAGATCGCTTAGATGAAGGTGTTGAAAATAATGAACCAGACATCTCAGAACATTCGCCACTATTGGACATTGTAGAATTCATCTATAAGCAAATGTAGATAAACAATACTGATGCGGAATTTTATACAAACATTCTAGAAAAAAATTGCTCAGAGGAATAACAAAAAAGATAAAAATGCAAAATTATAAAAATTCAGAATAATATTATACTTATTTGATCATTTGAGGTGGACGGAAGATCAATAGACTCAGTAATAGTCTTGCCATCAGACCAAACTTTGCCAACTTTAAAAGTATCATTCCTCAAACCAATGTTGTCCTTCTCGACTACAATACCGAACTGGAATGTCTTTCCTCTTAAATTCTCGAGTGCATCAGGTAAAACATTAAAATTCCCAATCTCCATGCATGCCTATTAAAAAAAAAAACCAAAATGTTTAATAGAATAAATAATATAAAATCATAAATATGGAACGACCAATGACCAATGACCAATAATACCTGATAATAGTCTATACCAAGGATATCAATTGCTTTCACTCCTACATCCTCGGCGGCAAAACTATCAAACAACATGCATTTTGTCTCACCGGTCGAATCAATAACCTTAAGATGGAGTTTGAACCTATTTAAAAAATAGGTTTTAATGACTCGTCAAAACGACAAAAAAAAACATCTTTAATTTGCGATAGAATGACTATATTAATAGTAGACAAAACAAACCTTGGAGACATGTTCCTCGTGAAACCATTACACGTCTTGCACCAAAAATTGGGGTGGGGATTAGTTGATACACCCTCAATCTTTACAAGAGTGTCAAAAAACACTTTCTTATTATACTTCTTACAACCGAAATAATACCAACCCCAATCAGTATCTATACCATAAATTGTACACAACAAATGACATCGTCCAACCTACAAAAAAAAAGGATTTAATTTCCTATCATTATAGACATCGAATATTTACATATCGTTATAGAAAAAAGAAAAGAAAAATAAGGCATTACCTCGTCTATGCCAAGTCAAAAATTTGAAGCATAGGGTGTTCAAGCCAGAGATCATCATCGGAAACTTTAGGTATGATTATTTTAGAACTTTTCATCACGATCTTGACACCATCATCTATCAAACTAAGGAAAACTGTAAATTCAGTAATTACACAAAAAAAAACCAAGACGATTCGTTGTGTACATAAAAACAAAAAATTACCCATTGAAAGCTTCCGTCTCCGGCATCTTAGGGTTGAAGGCAATGAGTGATGTGTCAAATGAGTTGTTGATACTTTGGACATCTATCACATAATTAAAAAAATCGACGAAAGCAACACATAAAAGCATAATAAAAATTATAAAAAATACAAAAAAAAGTATTAAATGAAATTAAAAGTGTAAAAGAGTACACTACAATAAAACATGCATACCGTTCCAAATATGAAGTTTGGCAAAATGGATCAGAAAATACAACAAACTGTCAGAAGATCACAAAACAGTGTCATAGAATGATCTAGCATAAGAACCCCAAAGACAACATGATAAACGATTTTCACTGCACATGAAAAATAAAAAATCAATATAAGAAAAGAAAAGAAATTGAAAAAAAAAAAGAAACGTAAAAAAGAACAGAATACAGGTGAATCACAACTAATGTGTATATATAGTTTAATTTTGTAGGGAATAAAACAGTAGAAAATGAATACAACATACTGTTTGTCTCGCAGTTCGAACTCGACCTTCTTTGTTAGTTTCCCACGGACATGCATTTCTTGAATCTCATCCACACTAACAATCTGTCCATAAACATCTATTCGAAAAGAGAAAACGATTCAAACTTACATGAAAAAAGGATTAATAAAAAAAAACATGAGAAACATTACCGATCAAGACGTTGGGTTGTAAGAACCGCTAAGAATATCATCAAACTTGGCTAGTGAGATAAAATTTTCGTTCACAACTAGTTCGCATGCAGCAACCCTAGTTGATGGGTGCCTCGGAGGAGAGGGCTTCCGGATTTGAATCCGTTGGTTCGATCTTGGTGAATCCGAACCTTAGGAAACTGGAAATGGCGGAAATGGTAGAGTGAGAACCGCAAAGGAGGGTGGTGATTCCTTTGATAATCTCGTCCGTTCAAGCCTTGGAATCCTCACAAGGATGAATCGCTTCTCGTCTCGAATCCTCAAAGAAGAGAGTGGCGGCTAAGTGATTTCTGTTTAAGAAAACGTTTATCTTTATTAATTCAAAAGGTAAGTCATACAAATGCCACAAAGGAAACTTATATAATGGTTCAATGGCTGGGGGGCTTCAATGGGCAACGGTAACGAAATCAAAATATAAATGACGGAATCAAAGAAAACGGCAAACAAGTGACGCAGCACTTGACAAAAATGGAAATAGAATCAAAAGCAATAAATGAGGTCCAAAAGTGGCAAGTATGTTGACACAAAGTTGACAACTATATAAGTCTTTTGGACCGAACGAGCCTAGACTTAATTACGGACTTAAGGAGGTGCGGCCTTTAATGTACCTGCAAACATAGAAACGGTAAAGCACATACGTACCTGGGCTGGTCCGATGGTTGAAAGCGTGCGGTCTTTAGTGTAGGCCGCGGCTGGAGCTGAGTCTCTTGCGTCCATTCCGAAATAAGGGTCGCGGCCGTCGTAGAACTTTCCGTGATCCGAGATGTGATGGTTGCGGCCGAGACTGTGCTTTCCGCGATCCGGTTGGTGAAAACCTCATCTTCGTTTGATCGTGGCAGCTTGAGCTGGGTTAAGTCTGTCTCGGCTATGGGCTCGATCAAGCTAAGCAGCATGCCGATGGAGTCGACGAATTTGTCTCGGACAGCCTTCGTCTTGCTTCGAGTGTCTGGTCCGGGATGGATGATTGGAATGCGCTGGATGGCGGCAGCAATCAGGAGGCTATGGCCGATGGTCTCATCATTCCCTCCCCCTTGCGAACGATCCGGTATCGGATCGGTTGATCCTGCATCAAAAAGTGTACAGTCCGAAACATTGAAAACAGGATGTACCTTCATATGGTCGGGCAGGTCAAGGTGGTAGGCGTTGTCGTTGATGCGTTCTAGCACTTGGAACGGTCTGTTGCCTCATGGTGTCAACTTCTTGTTTTGCTTCTGTTCCTTAGGGAATCTTTCGGTCTATAAGTGCATCCAAACCCAATCTCCGGGTTGGAAAATGACTTCCTTCCGTCCCTTGTCAGCTTGTGCCTTATACTTGGCCATTTTCTTCTCGATGGTGGCCTTGACATCCTCATGCAATTTTTGGATGTATTCGGCTTTGGTGTCTCCATCTTGGTTGATTGTCTCCAAGGCCGCCAGCGGCTTGAGGTCTAAGGGAGAAAAGGCTGAAAACCATACACAACTTCAAAAGGTGAATGGTTAGTCGTAGAGTGAACAGCACGATTATAAGCAAATTCAATGTATGGTAACGCCTTAGGCCAGCTCCTCATGTTGGTGCCAATGGCTGCTCTAAGTAAGGCGGAGATGGTTCGGTTGACGACTTCCGTCTGCCTGTCTGTTTACGGATGGCAGATCGTTGAGTACAGCAGGTTGGTTCCAAGTTTCCTCCATAAGGTACGCCAGAAATGGCCAAGGAACTTGGGGTCGCGGTCCGATACTATTGTACGGGGTATACCATGTAACCGTACTACTTTTCTCATGAAGAGGGTCGCGATCTGTGAAGCATCATGGCCTTTTTTGCACAGAGTAAAATGGGAGAACCGGTCCACCACGACTAAGATCGTGTCCTTCTTTTGATACTTGGATAGACCTAGTACAAAATCCATAGAAACATCCACCCAAGGGGCATTAGGGATAGGCAAAGGCATATATAAACCGTGAGGATGTGACCTGGATTTGGCCGTGAGACACGCAATGCATCGTTTGCAATGTCTGATGACATCACGCTTAATGTGCGGCCAAAAGAAATGCTCCTTAACCATGCTTAGCATCTTCTTAATGCCGAAGTGTCCCATAAGTCCTCCTCCATAAGCTTCCGTCACGAGTAGCTCCCTGATTGATCCTTGCGGTATGTAAAGTCGCCTTTTCTTGAAGATGAAACTGTCGTAAAGATAAAAGTCTCCGTAAACTCCTTGTCCGCAAGCTTCGAAGGTTTCCTTAAAATCTGCATCATCAGCATATTGAGTCTTAAGTGATTCAAAACCCAATACCTTAGCCTCCATTGTGGAGATGAGAACGTGTCTCCTTGAAAGTGTGTCGGCCACCACGTTTTCCTTGCCTTTCTTGTACTTGATCACGTACAGGAAAGTCTCAACGAAGTCGAGCCAATGAGCATGTCTCTTCTTGAGGTTGGTCTGGCCCTTCAGGTGCTTCAAGGTCTTATGGTCCGTGTGTATCACAAATTCCTTGGCCAGGAGGTAATGTTGCCAAGTCTCCAATGAACGGACCAAGGCGTAGAGTTCCTTATCATAGGTTGGGTAGTTGAGCGTGGCTCCACTTAGTTTCTCGCTAAAGAATGCCACGAGCCTCTTTCCTTGGGTTAACACAGCTCCAATACCTAATCCTGAGGCATCACACTCAACTTCAAATGTTAGGTCAAAGTTGGGTAAGGTCAATACCGAAGCTTGTGTCAGACGGTCCTTTAGCTATTGGAAGGCGGACTCTTGAGATGGTCCCCAATGGAAAGCTATGTCCTTCTTAATGACAGCAGTGAGGGGAGCTGCTATGGTACTAAAGTCCCGAACGAACCGTCAACAGAAACTCACTAGTCCGTGAAAGCTGCGGATATGCCCGATGATACTAGGCATTGGCCACTCTTGAATGGCCTTGATCTTCTTTTGATCGAAACGTAGACCTACAGCACTCACAACAAAACCTAGAAACACTACTTCATTAGTGTAAAGGTCCACTTCTTGAGATTGGCAAACAAGCCTTCCTTGCGGAGAGTCTCCAATACCATCTCAAGGTGCATTACATGGTCGGATAAGGTCTTGCTATAGATAAGAATGTCATCAAAGTAGACAATGACAAACTTAGAGATAAAGGAACGCAAAACCTGGTTCATAAGCCGCATGAAGGTGCTTGGTGCGTTCGTGAGTCCAAACGGCATGACAAGCCATTCGTACAAGCCTTGTTTGATCTTGAAGGCGGTTTTCCACTCGTTACCTTCCTTCATTCTAACTTGATGGTATCTGTTATTGAGGTCTATTTTGGAGAAGACGGATACTCCACCAAGTTCGTTTAACATGTCGTCTAGCCGCGGAATAGGGTGCCGGTACTTGACGGTGATGTTGTTGATGGATCGGCAATCCACGCACATTCTCCAAGAACCATCCTTCTTGGGTACTAACAATACCGAAACAGCGCATGGGCTTAGACTCTCTCGGATGTACCCTTTGTCCATAAGGTCTCGGACTTGTCTTTCTAGCTCTCGAGACTCGTCTTGGTTCATACGGTAAGCGGGGCAGTTAGGTAGAGGCGCCTCGGGAGTTAGGTCGATCAGATGCTCAATCCCACGGATAGGTGGTAAACCGAGTGAGATGTCTTCAGGGAACACGTCCTTAAACCTGTCCAAAAGAGAAGAGACCTCGGCCGAAAGCTCGACCTCACTTGTTCCTACGGCCAAACATTCCTTAAAGACCATGAGTAATACTTGCCTGACATTGTCAATGGTCTTAGAGACCGTATGCGAGGAAACATAGAAATTGGAACATTTTACCTCGGTTTCCTTGGATTACTTGGCTTGGATCTCGCGGACTTGGGCCGGTGTCGAAGGAGCAAGGGTGAACTTCTTCTTCTCGTGAATGAGCGTGTAAAGGTTGGTCCGTCCGTCATGTAATACTTCCTAGTCAAACTGCCAAGGTAATCCCAAGAGTAGGTGGCTGGCTTGCATAGGAACCACGTCGCAAGTCATTTGGTCGTGGTACCGGCCAATACTGAAGGGAACAGTGACTTGTTCGTCCACACTCACTTCGGACTTGTCATTTAACCATCGGAGCGTGTACAGGTTTGGTTGTTTGGTACATGGAAGCTTCAGCTTATCGACCATATACCTGCTTGCCACGTTAGTACAAGAACCACCATCAATGATTAAGTTGCATACCTTGGTGTTGATGGTGCATCGGGTATGGAAGATGATTTCCCATTGTATCAACTCCTCTCGGTCCACGTTGGTACTAAGTACCCTGTAGATCATAAGTGACTCCCCACGATCAGGATACTCTATTTGGGGCATTGGGTCAGCCGGTTCTTCTTCACATTCGTCTTGTGATTCGTATCCACCGTCGACCGTGATTATCATGAGGCGTTTGTTGGGACAGTCCCTAGCCATATGTCTGCATCCTTGGCACCTGAAACAAGTAATGTCACGAGTACGTGATGAACTAACAACTTTAGGTACCTCAATGGGCTTGGATGGCTCGATTGCCGGCTTCTTGGACCGTGATTCGATCTCGATCTTCTTAGGTAGGGGTTCAGTAGCCTTTGGTAAGGTCCACACGGATTTGGATCGGGCAGATGTCTTCCGCTTGATGTGTTGTTCGGCTTAGATGGCGAGGTGTAGGATTTCGTGAAAGTCATGGTACGGATTCCTCTCCACTTTCGTGACAATCCGTTCATGTAGTCCGTCGATGAACTGGACCATTAAAGCTTCTTCCGAGTCTTCAACCTCGAGTCAGTTCTTCAAGAGCTCAAACTCGTCAAAGTACTCCTCAACGCTCTTGGATCCTTGGTTGAGTTTCCGGAACTGCGTTTGTAGCTCACGGTGGTAGTAAGTCGGAACATAGTGTCGTCTCATAAGAGCCGGTGGCGTCTTAGATTGGCTACTTCTCAATCCCACCAAGCAAGAGCTCCTTATGTAAGTTGAGCTGCAGCAAAAGAGATTTTCTTGTGGTTAGGATATTCATAACATTCGAAAATGTTGTCTATCCGTTGTTCCCAGTCCAAGTAAGCTTCGGGATTGACGTGTCCTGCAAAGGTCGGGGCTGTGATCTTGGGATCAACAGGTTGGGGCAGTCCGTCATTATCTCGCCTATAGGGAGCATCGTAATCTCGTTGGTCCAAAACACCTCGGTTACGACGGTCGGGTGCAGCTGGTTGTGGTATGCCTCTAGCATATGGTTCAATTCGTTGGCGGTTCGTCCAACAGCTTGGTTCGGCCACCCATGGTACCGGCTGTTCATCTGAGTCATACTCCGTCTGCACATCCTCCTCATCGTCCGTGTAATTGAACCGTATGTGTGTCGAACGACTCAAGGGCTGTTCGTTCGTTTGAGTTGTGTAAGTCCGGTCCAGTGGAACTGTATGTAAAGGTGGGAGCTGTTCTGGCCGTGCCATCCGTTCACTCATTCGTGCGATTTGTGTTTGGATGTTGATGAGTGCGTCCGTGAGCCCAGTAAGTTGGCTCGTTGGGATCTCAGCCGCTTGGTTCTCGGGTGGATTTTTGGACATAGCGACCTACGATTCCAAAACCAAAAGAAAACGGCTAGGTGTTAGTAACCTTCTAAAATGATCGAAAGGTTTCAAATAAGGAAACCTTGGTCCAAAAGAAGTGAACCGAATCCAAATGATTTCAAAAAAAAAAAAATGCAATCGGAAAGCAAAAATTAAGGAAATAAATTTGAAAATTCAAATTCAAAATTTCAAATCAATTGCAAACAAGGAAACAACATCGCGGAACTAAATGAGGTGCGAAAAGAAAGGAAGCAACACAATAAAGGGAAACAAACGAAAATATTTGGATCAAAAATCGGATAGTGAAACACGAAGAACACGTGAAGAACACAAGAAAAGAATGCAAAACGAATTTTTTTTTAATGGTTTTTCTTTTTAAAATGATGAAAGCAAGAAGCAAATAACGATCAGATTTAATCAGAACTAGTGCTTGGTGACTCCTAGAACTTTCAAAAATCAAATCGAACACAAGACGATGCGAAACAAATATGAACGAAAAAACAAAGAGAAGAAATAAGGAATGATACAGAGATGATACCGTGGAACCTGGCTCTGATACTAGATGATGGGTGCCTCGGAGGAGAGGGCTTCCGGATATGAATCTGTTGGTTCGATCTTGGTGAATCCGAACCTTGGGAAACTGGAAATGGCAGAATTCGTAGAGTGAGAACCACAAAAGAGGGTGGTGATTCCTTTGATAATCTCGTCCGTTCAAGCCTTGGAATCTTCATAAGGATGAACTCGCTTCTCGTCTTGAATCCTCAAAGAAGAGAGTGGCGGCTAAGTGATTTCTGTTTAAGAAAAAGTTTGTCTTTATTAATTCAAAAGGTGAGTCTTACAAATGCCACAAAGGAACCTTATATAATGGTTCGATGGCTGGGGGCCTTCAATGGGCAACGGTAATGAAATTAAAACATAAATGACGGAATCAAAGAAAATGGGAAACAAGTGACACAACACTTGACAAAAACGGAAATAGAATCAAAAGCAATAAATGGGGTCCAAAAGTGGCAAGTATGTTGACACAAAGTTGACAACTATACAAGTCTTTTGGACCGAACGAACCCAGACTTAATTACGGACTTAAGGAGGTGCGGTCGTTAATGTACCTGCAAGCATAGAAATGGTAAAGCACATACGTACCTGGGCTGGTCCGATGGTGGAAAGCGTGCGGTCTTTAGTGTAGGCCGCGGCTGGAGCTGAGTCTCTTGCGGTCTGTTCTGAAATAAGGGCCGCAGCCAATGTAGAACTTTCCACGATCCGAGCTGTGATGGTTGCGGCCGGGACTGAGCTTTCCACGATCCGGTTGGTGAAAACCTCATCTTCGTTTGATCATGGCAGCTTGAGCTGGGTTAAGTTCGTCTCGGTTATGGGCTCGATCAGGTTGAGCAGCGTGCCGATGGAGTCGACGAACTTGTCTCGGACGGCCTTCGTCTTGCTTCGGGTGTCTGGTCCAGGATGGATGATTGGAATGTGCTGGATGGTTGCAGCGATCAGGAGGCTATGGCCGATGGCCTCATCACTAGTGATGTTGAGAAAAACGATTTTGAATGAAAACGAAGAAATCCGGTAAAGGCTACTATCTTTAGAGACGTGAAAGTGGTGGATTATCTTCCACTGTCCAGCCTTTATAGAATGCTCGAACTTTCTAACAGTGTCCTTCTTGATGGTAGCACATAGTTTGACACCCTAAATAACGAAAGAAAAAATATAGGATAAATGTAATATAAAAAAGATCCATAAAAAATGTAGTATTACAAAAGAAACACGTACAGTTTCATCGGCGAGGACCATCTCTATGGTTTTACCGGACATCTTTCCGTATTGAGACCAAACGTGCAAGATGTTGCATCAGATCCTATAAGGTTTGTGATTGCTCATCTTGATGTCATTGAATAGAGTGAAACCATTGACTACACAGCCATCGAAGAACTCATGGTGCAAAGAAAACAAGCCTAGAACAATATGCAAAGACAAAAGAAAAACTATCAAAAAGAGGCGAGCTAGATTGGGATGAGATGTAAAAAACAGGACGCTATTAGTGTATTATATAGGAACGTAAAGGTTCTCAAAAAAACCCTAGTAGTATAGATAAGAACGAATCATGGCATAATATTTTTTAAATTCAAATTTCATTATTTTTAGGGATCGTAATGGATGAGATATCACGTATATGGAATAGATTACAGCCAAATTCTCTTAAAACTCAAATATAGATAACAAAATTAAATTCGAAATAACTTCGAATTAAATGGTTTACACGGAGATAAAAGTGATTACGATCACATAAATGGTATTTCCATAAACAAAAAATAAGGTGAATATATAGGGTGAATAATTACATAACCGGTTTAAGGAAACTTAGGTCTTCTTCCCCGAGCCATATTCTTCTTCTCGAGTGCTGTCTGGTAAGACCAGAGCTCCGGCGCCGGAAAACTGGAAAATGACAGGAAAATTTTTAAAAAATATATTGCAAGGGTTTAAGGCGTGGAAAATTTTTTAAAATTTTTTGAACAATTTATATCCGAGAGGAGGAGGCCTGTTTTCAATTTATATGAATTTTTTGAGTTTTTCCGGTCAGCTATTAGAAAGTTATGGATTTTAGAGGTTGGCCATGATCCGCAATTAAGAGATAGTTGGTTTCCCTAAACGTATTTTTGAATAATTAAAAAATGGACGACCATATCAAAAAGGGAAATAGACGGCCCAGATCACGTCCGAGGGTCGCATGAAAACTATAGGTTAAATTTAACCTATAGTTTTTTGACAATTTTGCCCTCGGCGCAATAAATATGATTTTTTTCTCCAAAGAGAAATCTCTTGATTGGTCCGCCGAAAAAAGCAAAAAGAGGAGGATCCCAAAAGGTACTCCCGCTTTAATATATTAAGATGAAATCAAACTTTAATATTTTTCCTTGGGTTTAGACTTCCTAAGGGGATTAGGGTTTAATTTTGATAATTTCATATATTATTAAATTTATTGAATTTGAAGGTTTTGAAGAAAAAAATTTAGAAAAAAACTCGAAAAGTTGGAGAAAAAAATATGAGATCAAAAGAAAATTTAATACTTTTCCTTAGGTTTAGTTTTCCTAAGGGGTTTAGGGTTTAATTTTGATAATTTTATATATTATTAAATGTATTGAGTTTGAAGATTTGAAGAAAAAAAAAAACTCAAAAAATTGAAGAAGAAAAATATGAGATCAAAAGAAATTTTAATACTTTATTTTGGATTTAGGCTTCCTAAGGGGTTTAGAGTTTAATTTTAATAATTTCATAAATTATTAAATGCTTTGAAATTGAAGATTTTGAATAAAAAAATAAACTTAGAAAATTAGAGAAGAAAATTTTAGATCAAAGGAAATTTTAATATTTTCTCTTGGGTTTAGGCTTCCTAAGAGGTTTAGGGTTTAATTTTTAAATGAATATTTGAAGAAAGAAAAAAAATTTGAAAAATTGGAAAAAAATATAAAATCAAAAGAAAGTTTAATATTTTCCTTTTAGATTTATGTTTGCTAAGGGGTTAAGAGTTTAAATTTGATAATTTTATATAATATTTACTGAAAGAATAAAAAAAAATGTCTAATTCTTCTTTAGGAGCATTTTTGTCAATTCAAACAAAAAAAGTTGTATTATCATAAACCAACCACAAAATAGCATCACCACAACCCAAAATTAAAAAAAGTCCATTTTCTACAATAAACTCTGAAAAAAGCTATGTAATTTCTTTTTACTCAAAAAGATACTCCATAGTCAATTCAAGTACATTCCCAGTAAATTGGTTTTGACCGTATCTATTAGTCATCAAATAAACATATATCAGAAATTCTAAAATTATGATTTTCAAGATACATCTAGGGTCTAAATGGTAACAGTTGAATGTAGTTGAATCTGGCTGAATATAGAATCTATCCGAATTTTATTATATTTTTTCCAAAGAAATCTGGCTGAATAATTTAAACTTAAATGATAACAGTATAATCTAGCTGTATTTGGTATAATTTAAAATATTAGTTTAGTAAAAAAACAACTTTCCCACAAAACAAATTAATTTTAAAATAAATTATTGAAAAATTTAACTAATACTTATAGGTTAAATAATAATTAAAAATATTATATAAAAGCAAATTTCCGTAATATTTTAATTAATATATATATATATAAGTAACCTATAAAACCGAAGTTAACTCAATCTGAAATAGAATGTATCAAATCGAACTGGAATTGGCTATATAGTTGAATGAAACTTATATTTATATATCTAAAAACCAAATCCGAATTCGAGTAATACAGAAAACATAATGGGTATCCAAATACATTAAAAACAATTATATACCTAAAATTGTTTATTAAAAATTTAATATTTAAATATTCAAATTATAATTTTAAATCTGATTATATTATTATTCATTTTGGACAAAATAACAAAAACTCCAAAATTTTCAATATTTATAGATATTTTGAATTTTATTAGATTTTTTATAATAACACTTAATTTGTTTGATTTTTTAAAAAAATAAGTGAATTCAAACTCAATCAAAACCGAATAGCTCACATTAAATTCAGAAGTACCACAATCAAAATAAGTGAGTTAAAAACTTGAAAAACCTCCTAAACATGACAAATGTCGTGAATGTCTATATATAACGAGAGATATACTACTTAGTTTATTATTTGTAATTAATTATATATTTATTTAAATATTAGTTAAAAATTAAATAATAAAAAAATCGTAGAATTGTTGTATATGCAAATAGTAACAGCTGAATTTTTAGATGAGCTGAATCCATGAGAATAAATATTTAATATTTTATCTTATTGTTATTCTTAATTAACGCAATCCTTACCAAACCGGTTCATGTCAAATAAACCAGTGAAATTGTTATATGCTTTCAAGTTTATCAGAAATTTTTGTTTAATTGTCAACCCACGTTTATTAATACACAAGTCATATTATTGCAAAGGTGATTGATCCTACCAAAAAAAGTTTGAAAATTCAGTAAAAAATTTATGATTCAACTAATGAAGAGTCTAAGATAGCGTAATTGAAAATCGAAAAAAATAAAACAAAAAAGATAGCGTAATTTTATTAATAGTATGTCGTTCTATTAGCAGTTTTTTTGTTGTTGTTAATTTTCTATTAGCAGTTGCCATGAGAAAAATAGTTTCAAAACGTTTTCAATCAAACATTTATTCAAAAACAAAAATAACGTAACTTAAAGGGTGAATTTCGAAAATAGTTTTTTTGACATATTTTTTTCAAAATCTATCATTTCTTTTAAAAATTAGAAAAGAAAAATAGACATGAAAAATACTTTTTAAAAAAGGGCATATGAAAAAAAGAGTATTTCTTAAACTTAAATTTGATGATGTGTTATAATTTTACATAAGGTTTGAATACAGTCATCATATTAAACTCCACCACCACGTTATATTTCCGTAGACTCAGTAAATTAGGTCAATGAAAGACTAGTATCGCAACAAAGATAATTTTGACGGACGACTTTGACCGTCATCTCGCTGTAATTGCATTACCTTTTTATTGTCAACATATTATTATTTTATTTATATTTTAACACTGCTGAGGTATAAATCAACTTTTAAGATATTATTATATATCATGATTGAATATATTGAAGAACAGCTGTAATTGCTTCCTCGCTGAACAAATTTCAAAATTCTAGTCCATCTTCCTCCGTCGTATTATTGTTTTTTATTTTTATTAAGTCTGAACAAATATTATCTAATGGCGTTAGACTAGTGAAAAGTTTGTATTATAACAAAAAGCAAAGATTCACTGCATCATTTTTCTCATTAAAATTATTGATTAGATAACGTTACCTCACATAATATTACAGCTAGATCAAACTTTGGTGTTCTAACTAAATAACTAGACCGATTTGTTTTTTTTCTGTAACAGATCAATACAAGAATTCTGATGATTTATTTTGTTAAAACTCCTCGATATATATGTAATTTTTCTGTAAACTAGAGAATAGTTGTTTGAACATTACTATAACTATTTTTTTTTCAAAAAAAAAAATTACTGTAACTATTATTTTTACGTGCTTTGAAGACTTTGTATTACTTTACGTCACTTTTGTCGTCCTTTAAATGAACCATGCTTCATGATTTTCACGTTCATCTTCTAATTTGAGTATAATATAGATATTGCATTATCGATGGTCCCAAGTATGCCGGTCCGTGTAATGAGATTGTATTATTTTGAGTTACAAAAGTTTTTATATATTTAATGGAGAGCTTGCTTATGTGTATTGGAAAGACAAAAACTCTAGGTATTGGAAAACATCTAACCATTTCACTTATAGAAATAAATATAACCACAACTAAAAATACACCTAAAGTGAAGTCTAGAGTCTTTTTACAAAATTTATATTCCATCTCAAAAAAATTTAAGTTAATTCCATGAAATCAAATATAATATGCAATATAAAATTTATATGATTTTTGTTACGTTTTTGTGATCACATACAATAAATTTAAGAATATATTTGGATTTCTTGTTGATTTGATATATTATCAAAAATTTAAAATTTAGATTATAATGACTATAAGTTATATTGCATATTATCTATGATTATGTGAGATTGATTTGTATATTTTAAAAATAAATGGTATAGTTGCAGAAAGAAAAACAAGTTAAATAAAGGGTGAATTGATTAAGTAACTATAGAAGATTGAAAAATTCAGGATATGACAATGATAACTTTTAATTAAGAAACTAACATCACATTTTACCCAAAAAATCTTTGATCATTTTAACATAAAAATGGTATATTTAACATGATACTGTTGTAGTTAACACGATAATGATGTAGTTAACAGCATAATGTTAATCATACACGATAATAAGTTGTATAAATTGATAATATTTTGTTTAAATACATAACAAAGTGGATATATAAAAGTAACGGAGAGAATTCGGATGAAAAACAGGGGGTTCAGATATATTTATACCGATAACTATAAAGGTATACATACAACACAAAATAAAATGTGATAATAATATTTTTAGCAATCATTCTAAATAAAAAATGAGTACTTTGACACAAACACGTGCCTCATATAAGGGCAAAATGGTCCGAAATTTGCTATAGTGTTACATGAAATTTTCCGCTTGTCATATACTTAATATTGGTGTTATTGATGGTCATAGAATGAAAATATATATATATATATATATATATATATAAAAGAAGGGTTTGGTTCTCTCTATAAGGGAAACCACATCAATAAAAAAATTTTAATACCAACAACCAATCAGATATAAAGATTAAAACAAATCATCTGAATAACAATTTCATACAAGCTTTTTAGAGAATGTTAATGAACTCTTAAGTAAAAAGTAACACCAAGAGTCATCATCTCATCAGTTTTTTCTCTCTCCACTATTATGTACTCTCATCTAATTCGTAAATAATCTAAGGAAAATCGTTTCATCTCTTGCAGAAAATTTTCAGGAAAAATTTCAGCTCTCCTTCAATCTTCTAAACCACATAAACATTATTGAGCTTTCCATTGCAAACATCTAACGACGTCCGAAATAAAAGTTTTCTGTGTCCGAGCTTCTTCCATGGTCAATGATTTCTACTTCTATTCACATGTTCTTCTTGCTTCTCTCATCTCAGGTCTTTCTCTCATTTTGTGTCCCCTATCTCATATTTTCCTATGTTAATCAAATATTGTATCTGTACATATCTTCGTTTTTTGTTGGTTTAACGTTAACGGTGTCGGTGATGACTCTTCCTGCCGTTTAATGAATTAAAAATATGTTCTTTGGCTTTTACTATTTCGTTTTTCTTATTCTTCATCTTTCTGGGTTTAATTACTGCATAATTGTGAAGTTCTCTAGGCAAATTATACCATCACTTTCTGGGTCTTTATTATTTCTTACTAGGATTCATTTCTTAAGAAGCAAAAACTGCTTCAGGAAGAAGAAGATATTACGAGTTTGATTAAAATTCTGAAATTTAGAGCCAAATCGATATTACAAGTGAGTTCTTTGATTTATGTCTTTTTCATCTTATTTTTTTTCCTTTAATGATATATGAATGTTAGAGATTTGCATTAGTTTTAGACTAGATTGCTATTGGTGATGCCAAAATTAATCTTTCTATTAGGTTGCAAGCATCATCAATTTTTCATTGTTTATGTTTTGATATCTTTATGCTATTCATATTATAAGGATATTAATGAAGATGATGAAGAGTTGTTTGAGTCTCATTCTACGCTTTCTAATTGTTTTGATTAGCATTCCTTATGAATTCTATTGTTAAAACCTAAATCATGATTTGGCTTTGCTATAGCAAGATTTAGTTTGTAAACCAGAATGTATTTTTTAAAATTATAAAGCAATAATTAAAATTAACGCTTATAATAATTAATAAATTTTAGAATATTATAACATTATTTAATTTTTATAACCAAAATAAAATTATTAATTATATATGATGAGTGGTGATTAAAATGATCAATAGAATGGAGACGAAGTAAAAGATAAACTCAGTTTTGGAGAGAGAAGTTGAAGAACTCAAAAATCTACTTCAAACAACAACACTCACCGATGATGCTACTAACCTCTACTAGAAAATTCAACTCCAATTTTTTTTACTAATTTTCTTTTAACAGCTTAGATTACTTCGCGGTCGATGCATATGGAAAGAGAATACAATGATGAAGAGAAAATGGAATTTGGTAGCATGCCCAAAACGTTAATAAAACTAGAAATTAATAAATATTAATCAATTGTTTAGTGAAAATAATAATAATAATTTTATTGATGGAACTCACATAGGGAACATTGAAAATATGTTCAATTTACTTGCTGGTCAAATTTAATAACGAGACTGTCGAGACAAAAGAAGAAAAAGAAGAAGTATAGGCTGAGCAGTGATCATTGTGTCATCAGTGGAGAGAAGGGAAGTTATATTTCTGGTGTTGGTGTCCGCCAAGAATGAAGAGCCGGTAATTAGTGGAGAAATAATGGATTGGTTCTAGGGCTTTGGTTTGTGTCGGTTTAATAGGTTTAGTTTAGGCATGTTTAGCTTGTTTGGTTAGGAAGGCATGTTTTCCTACTCCTGCTTAAAAGACTGTTTTATAATTGAATTTTCATAATAATCAGACATATCATTTAATTTAGTTTTAGAGCTTTTTTGTTTGTTTCGGTTTAATTGGTTTGTGGATGCAATGAATCATTACGAAGTAGAGATTGTGAAAATATGAATTTTTGTTCTAAAGAGGATTCACAAAACCAATGAATAAAAAAAACAAATATTTATTTGTCAAGTTTTAGAATTATATATGTTTTCATATTATTTATATTGATAATTAAATTAATTTGGAAAATTAAATTTCACATCATTTTTCAAAAATATAAGAATCTAATATCAAATAAATATTTTTATAAATAATACTCCACGCATAACACGGGCACTAAACTAGTTACCTTTATATAAAATATTTTTTCGTTTGCTTAGAAAACCCTTATATCATTGCTTCGTACATTCATTTAATATAACACCTTTTATGAAACATTGTACCACTAAATTAATCACGATATAAACCTAGTAATGGTATAACAGTTGTTCACGTTTAAAAAACCTAAAAACAAATATTCAAAACAAGTAAAAAACTCAGCAAGTTTTTTTCTATGAATTCAGGTTCTTTCACTATCCCAATATCTTTTTATTTTGTACCAAATCAGCTATATATTATTTGCACCAATAGTCGATTCTCAACATATTTGAATAAGAATATAGTTGAAGACATAAATATTATAATGTTGTTAAAAAAAAAAAAAAGGTTGTCGGATTCTAATTGCATCAATGCAAGTTATGATGCACTAACATACATAAAGAAGCCGACATTATGGTTTGACCTCAAATAAAGAAGTAGAAAATAGAGCTCTTAAGAAAAAAAAAAAAAAATATATATATATATATTTATTTATTTGACTTATAAACACATTTGGTTTTATATATTTCATAAGTTAAGTACGTGTACTGTTTAACTCCATTGCGTGGATTGTTGCAGGATTAAAAAATTTGATCATAATTATGAAGAATAAACAGACTGGCAAAGAGTTTATATACTTTGTATGTATATTAGTTGACTTAGTGGCTGTAAGCCATAATCTTTCAGTATATTAATTCGTAATACAGAAATCACATTTATATATTTCAACAATTATTTACGACAAAACAATCAAAAATAATGAGTTTCGTGGTCATCTGATTTACTAAGAAGTGTATATTATTCACACGTTAGGAAAGAATGTGTATCCCAAAAAAACTTATGCAAGATTACAATCATTTGGAAAACAGTTTTGGACACGACAAATCATATAAATAAAAATTGTAAAATATGATTCGAATTTCGAAATTGAAAGATAATCATACTTCATCCTAAACAATGAGAAATTTTTTAATTTCATAATTAATTTATGTAAATTTTATAAATCAAAATCGATGTCCCAATCTTATTAAATCAATATGTCGTAATTTTCTTACAAACAATGTCCTATAAGTAAACTGAGCTAGTCGAAAGTATACTAATAAGAAAACTCTGGCAACACTTTTTAATAAGGAAAAAAAAACTCGGGCAACACTATTAGACACAAAATTCATTTTTTAACAAGCATAAATATACACATAGACCAAATGATATAATTTTAGTGTAATTAAACAATAATCAGTTTGGAATTTGACAGAACAAACCGTTATTTATGAAGTGTGATGATTCGTATGATCTGTATAAAGTACACACAATCACAAAGGTTTGTTTCTTGAGTGACTTGAGTCCTAGTCATCCATTTATGAGTGACTAAATGATATTTTTTTAATTAAAATATGTGTAAGTCACAAGATGATTAATGTTCAACAAATTTTATGGTTGTGAAAAGTCACAATATTTTTGTTTTATGAACATCTTTTTCTAACCTTGGAAGATATCCTAGTATGAACTACATTCGAACCAAAAACAAAACACCACTCATCTTTACTTGGACCAGGTAACCGGAACACAATGTATAAACCGGTTTAATACAGCTTTCAGTGGTTTTAGATGACGCAAGGGTTGTTACTTGTTAGTTGTTACTAGATTGACAAGACTCTAATAAAACATATACAAATGCAGAGAATGCAAGTGACACACTTTTTCATTGCAACTGTCTTGAAACTATATTGGTGGTAGCTTGTCCTTTCCTTCAAAGTAGCCCGAAATTCCGGCTTTCAGCTACAAAAGTTTTAACGTTTTGAGAATGATTTAAAACGAAGAACAAGTGGGTGTAAGACACTGCAACTTTGCATAAGTTATAATACCTTTTTGATTCTGTCAGCTGTGCCTGAAAACTCTTGTCTTTGTGTTTTGAGCAGGTTGATTCGGGCTTCCATCTGGCGATTCTGTTCTTCAGCCTAGAGAGTAAATGAAAACGAGAAGAAATCGTCTTTAGAAAAAGGTAACATAAGCAAGAGGTTAGTTTCTTGTGACAGTCTTTTTGAGCTTACTTACCCTTTGAAGCAAACCCCTTAACTTTTCTATCTCACTCTTCTTCGCTGTTGTTAGATCATTTGCTATTTCCGTGACATCCATCCTGAGATTGTGTCATTGTGACAGTAATGTAAGAATTGCAAAATATAGGCACTTTCACTTGTAGCTAGTCTCATCAAACGCATTATTGTAAAGAAAATAATTTTTGCAGCTTACAAGATACCTACTTATCTGGAAATAAGGGATCCAAATTCTGTTCTTCGACCAGCTGTTCAACTGTATCAAGAATTGGTCCGACCTGCATAGGGAATGTGTTTCAGACAATCAGGTTCTGTGTGAGATCACAAAGAGGATCCCCTGCAAAAAATTTCAGTCTAATAAGCAAATAAGACCTATGTGAACAATACCTGAGTTTCATGACATTGTTCATCAAACTCATCCTGTAACAATGGTGAAAACGTTACTAAGGGTATCAAACAGATCATACCGTGAATAACCCACTACATATTATGACGTTCAAACTGAACCATTTCAGTCAAGAGTTACCTCTAATGTCTGATGCAAATTCACAACAACCTAGAAACAAGTCAGAGAGAGACGAGATATATTAAAAAGGCTTCCCCTTGATTTATGTAACATTAAACATATGAAACTAAAGGAAGATCTACGTAGTTTTCCTAAGTGTCCACATAATGGATAAGCCAATCGAAACGCTAAAAAGAGAAATACCTGAGTATATAACCGATGAAGAAGTTCTTGCTCAGCCCCACTGAATGTCGAGAAAATGTCGAGAAAATCCTTGATAACGGATCAGACAAAGGAAAAATAAAACAGAGGCTTATTAGCTGATACATACAGTCTTATCTTCATTTTTATCAGAAAGACCACCTCATGGAGACTCGATTTTGGTTATCATTTTAATGGAAATAGGATGATTCAAAGTCATATTGAAGTTCACACAGTTGATATATTAAGGATGACGAATTTCATTACAATCGAAACTTAAAAACACTAAAAACTTTAGTGAATTGAGTAAATTTTGCGGTAAACAAAATCAGAACCAATTTCCAGCTCAATGAACATCACCCAACTTCGATTATAAACAAATTTCCCAACAGATCGGCCTAAATCAGAAGAAACCCCAAATCGCGAGAAAAACAATAAACAAGGAAACTCGTAATGGCATTGAAAAATACCTGTTTGGAGCAAGCAGTGAGAAGAGATCGAAGAGCAGATTTGAATGATTTCTTCAGATGCGATTGCCGAGAACCTGGAATCCCCGGTTTCTCCATCGATTCCGACTGATAAACAAAAAAGTGTTCAAAATTTCAAAACTTGCCAATGGATGAATTTTCGGAGGAAAAGTTTGTCTTTATGAAGAAAGCCCATCTACTTTCCAGCCCATTAATTAAATGGATCTTTCTATAAATCATGGAGGATACAAAATAGCCCTGTTCATATTGGGATTCCTGTCCCGTTCCGTCCTGCTTCTGTCCCGTAAGTGGAAAATTCTAATTTTCCATTCGAATACAAAAATAATATTCAAACTGGTAAGGGAAAGGGTTGGGAATAGGTGCGGGAATTCCCTATATTTCCGTTAGGTATTTGTTTACGTTAAGAAAATGTTTAATTATATTGGATTCAAATATTATATATGTTTCAAATAATTAAGATCAAACCCATAACAATATTTGACTTACATTTTCACAACTTTACAATGAATGCAAACTATTCAATATGGATATACTAGTGTTTTGATAAAAAGTGGTAATGTTGGTCATTTAATTACAAATTTTAAATTGATATATCTTTTATACATTGCTATTTTCATTATATCAATTATATACTTTATAATAATACTCTTAATTTTTTATTATACGTATTTTCCAAAGTATTTTTCCGTAGATGTACCACAATTTTGCGATTTAGTAAGACTTTGAGAATAGTTCGGAAAGTAAATTTTGAGTCTTAAATTTCCCGTACCGTTCCTGATACTAGTGTTTTGATAAAAAGTGGTAATGTTGGTGAAATGGTTAGGCGACTTTTTGGTTTCCTCCTATCTAAAGATCAGATCTCGATCGTGGTCTGAATGTTTTAGGCTAACTTTCATCTGAGTATTAGTCTTGTCGACTTCTGGTAGCGGTTCGTTGGTGGTAACACTCTCCTTTAAGTTCCAACTTTCCGGAGTTAGTTAGTTCCTATATTCAGAAGTCTACCTAGTTTCAAGCGAGGACGAAGAGAATTGAAGTTTCAGTTCTTGGAGACACTTTACTTTCAGTTTCAAAATATTTTTCTATGTTTTCTTTGGTTGTTGTTTCTCCTTTTTGGGCTTAAGATTTGGTCTATTTGTTGACATGTAGTTTCTGGGGATATCAATATTGTTTCGCCAGCTCTGGTTTCTTTCCGATCTTGTTTGGATTGAAGTGTTGTAATCCTCTTTGTTCTAAATAATCAAATGACAGAAAAAATATAGATAAAGACAAAAAACCCTAATCGCATACCTTTTGAGCTACAATTCTAATATGAAACCAGCAAACAATTCAAACCCTCTTATGTTGTTGTTTTCGAAGTTACCAGATAACATCATTCTGAATGTGTTGGCACGCATATCGATGTTGTACTACCCAACACTCTCTCTTGTCTCCAGGAAGTTCTGTTCTCTAATCCTCTATGAGGAGCTTGACATTGAGTGATCTCGCCTTGGAACCCGACAAGCATGCGTTTACGTCTGCCTAAAATCGTGCATCTAAACTAGTAATCATAGATGGTTCAGTCTCTGGAAAAAACCCTCTGATTATGAACCCTTGACCCATTGCATGGTCTATAAGTATAACGGAAATTGGTTGCTACCAATGTCATCTTCTTATTATCGTTGTTTAACAACACGTTACAAAATTGTTGGTTTAGAAACATATGAGATAGGTGGACAAAGCACGTCCCCCTCAACGGATGTGTGGGTCTGCGATAATAATCTGAATGGCAAACGTAGCAAAGCCTCAAACATGTTGGTGGCTCGTAGTAATGCCTTTATGTGTGCTCCATGGATGGGAAGATATATGTAATGAGAGGGTGTGAAGCAGATGAATCTGCGCATTTGGCTGAGGTCTTCGATCTAAAGACTCAAACTTGGAAAGTTGCTGAGACAAGTCTGGATAAGAGTGAGTGTGATATACAAAATATAAGGTAGTCTTATAGTGGTAAAATTGTTGGTGGTTTGACACTAAGCAGTAATATTGGAGATTAGTCAAAGGTTTGAGTGGATTTAGCGAGCTATATAAAATTGATATTGCAATAGGTAATTATAGAGGCAAACTGGTTGTTTTGTGGGTCCTTCTATTTTATCGTCTTGATGCAACCAAGAAACTTTGGTGTACTGTGATTTTGCTTGAAAAGAAACATAGTGACATTTGGGGTAAGGTTGAATGACAAGATGTTGTGCTTATAGTCCCTAAGGCATATAAACTCTTGCATTGTATAAACTCATGGCAATGATCAACTATATGCTTTTGGTTTGAACTTTTTAATAGTTATTTACAAGAAATCCATATTTTTCTTTTTATGCATCATGTAAATTGGTATAGAAATCGTCTTTAGATTAAGGCATCATAAGCAAAGTGTTAGATTCTTATGACTGTCTTTTTGAGCTTACTTATCCTTTCACGCAAACCTAATAACTTCTGGTGGATAACTTCTTGAGAGTTGCTTTTCTTTAGTAGACTGAGCTTCCGAGTTTTGAAAAATCAATATTCTTTCACCCTATTGCGAAGAACTCTTCTCTTTATACTTTTTTTCTAGTGCCATGGCTTGCAAATTCTTTTTTTTTGCGTAACTTCTTGAAAAGTGTTTCTCAGGATCCCTTTGCTAGACTTAGCTTTTGAGTTCCGCTCTGCATAATTGACATTTCTCCACTACATTGTGAAGAATTCTTCTCATTAACCCAAACCCTGTTGGCAGCTTGTGGATTCAAGTTTGTGTCCTCAATTTTTTTGTTGGACTTGGATTCATATTTCTTTCATCTTCTTTTCTCTACAAACTCACACTGTGTAATTTCTCCATTGCTCTCTCTTCTATCCATTATTTCCTTCTTTGTTGCAACCAACTCTCTACATCATTTCTCGTTGGCTAGACCGTCTGCTAGACGGTTAGCCTCCTTATATACGTGACTAACACGGACCAACCAATCCCTATACACGAAACAATGTTAGTTTTTACATCATTTACGGTAATTGATGTTAATTTTATGTCACTTTTAATAAATAAAGTAAAATTTTGTATCACTTACCATAAATGATGATAATATATACATCGTTTATGATAACTAATGTAAATATTTATATCGGTTAATATAAATGATATTAATATTTTCACTTAAAACAATTGATATTAAATATTTATATCAATATTGTTTAACTGATACAAAAATGAGTCATTTAGGTAGAAATACCTAAGTTTTTAAAGAATTAGTTTTAAAACATGCTTTTGTAAAAAATTAAGTATCAAACACCCGCCATGATAGATTTTACGTGTTGACCCCTACTTAAACACCATTTGAATTAAATAATTCAAAAATATTAGATATAGAAAGATATTAGGGAACATTAGCATTAATTGCTGTCATATGATGTTTTGTAGCAAATAGGAAATATGTTTGTAATATAATATTATTAAAAATACTTTTAGCAAACTAACTTAAGAGACGAAGGAGAGTACACACAGAGTTTAGCTAACCCAACACCAAGGCATGTAAGAAAAAAAAAACAATTTTAACTTCCAACTACATAATTAGGTTGATATGTTTGATGTAGTAAACTATAAATCTAAAATAGGGAATAGTGAGGATAAGCGTGTAGATGAAATCTTGCAGACAAAACAGGCTAAGGTTGGAGGTTAAAATGTGAATATTTGGATCAATATGCATAAGTACATAAATGTGTACAAAGAATGCTACATTCGTAGAGATAATGTTACATGCATACAAAACATAAAGATAAATATGGTGTAATTGAAATGCGTGCAATTGTAATTTA
This sequence comes from Lepidium africanum, assembly GCA_900406405.1. Classification (NCBI taxonomy): domain Eukaryota; kingdom Viridiplantae; phylum Streptophyta; class Magnoliopsida; order Brassicales; family Brassicaceae; genus Lepidium; species Lepidium africanum. The sequence goes on along the minus strand of OVAX01000224.1, from coordinate 33,730 downwards.
TAATAAATATATATAGATGGTAACCGCAAGTATAACCACCAACACAAAAACTTTGAAATGTTGTGGTGTAAAGTGTTAAACACTTGATTGACGTACGTACAGTTGCAATCAATTATAAAACAACCTATATTAGCACACAAATTCACAAACAATGATTCTAGTTACCAATAAGAACCACACAATGGATCAACATTGCAGTTGCAAAAAAAGTCGTAGATGTGAACATATCAACTATTATGGATTGAGTTAAATAATATTAAGTGATGACCAGAAAAACCGTTGTATTTAGAGACACAAGCCATGATCCAAACTCACAGTTAACGAGCCTTACAAATATTCATAAAACCAACATACACTATGGTAAGAATCAAGAGATCTACTCTAATAATATGTACCAGATGCCGAAAAAAACGATATGTATTGTAAATGCATACAAAGAATGTTACATACGTACATATCAATATAACAAGTGTGGTGATACTGAAATACGTGTAATTATAACCTATAATGATGTAAACAAATCAAGTCATAGTAACCAATTATTGTAACGACATATACAAGGATAGTGATAGTGAGAATGCAAGGAAACTAAAAGATAAGTATGTAAATGCGTACGAAGAATGTTACATGCGCACAAAGTATGTTACATGCGGATAAAATAGTATGAATAGTATAGTGTAGGTGAAATGTGTGCAATTGTACTATTTAATGATGTAAGCAAATAAGTTCATAGTAACCCATAATTATAACGACATGCACAAGGATAATGGTACTGTGGGTGCAGGGAAACCAAAAGAAGAATAAAAGTGGTTGTGGTTTTGTAGGAAAATACAAGGTAAATATAGAGCCAGAGTTTGGAAAACCAAATTTCTCTATTTCAGAGTCGTATAAAAAGTGAAAAACCAAAAAATAATAAAACAAAGAGAAAAGTCTAAACAAGTAATGTAAACATGTTCTAATCTGCATAAAGATGTACAGTAAACGATATGTATAAACATACATAAATGGTAACCAGCAAGTATAACCACAAACACAAAAAGTTTGAGAAGAATAAACCCTGGAGTTCAAAATGGGAAACATTGAAAGTAAAACATACGAGAAACAAACTCAACATTTTTAAAAGATAAAATCTAATTCTAATCCTATTATATAAAGTTGGATTTCAAAAGTTACTAATCCTATTATATAAAATTGGATTTCAAAAGTTACAAATCAACGGGATTGTTGAATCAAATCAAATCAAATCTTATTATATAAAGTTGGATCTATTACGTACTAACATGATTCTTCCACGTGTTAAATTTAACAATACTAAATTTTGCAGTAGTTTTTTTTGAAAATATTTTTTTTCTTAAATATTTATATTTATCGCAAGATTTTTTTTATCTATTTATGTAATCCTAAAATAAAAAGGATTGTAAATTAATATCTTTATTTATGATTATAAAATAAATTACAATTATAAAGTTAAGTTTCAAAAGTTACTGATCCTATTATATAAAATTGGGTTTCAAAAGTTACAAATCAACAAGATTGTTACACGTAACAAATCCAACGATAAAAAATTACTCAGTATTTCTATTTTATTAACGTTGGGTTCAAAAGTTACAAATCAACGAGATTGTTCCACATGTCAAATCTAACTATCAAAAATTGTTCTGTATTTATTTTTTATTAAAAATATAAAATCAAATCTTACTATATGAAGTTGGATCTCAAAGTTACTCACTAATACGATTCTTCCACGTGTTTAACTCTATTAACCCTAAATTTTGCAGTAGTTTTTTTGACTTAAAATATTTTTTTCTTAAATATTTATATTTATCGTAAATTTTTTTTATCTCTTTATGTAATCCTAAAATAAAAAGGTTTATAAATTATTATCTTTATTTATTATTATAAAATTACAAAATAATCATAAATATTTATCTCATATCTTATTGTATAAAACTGGATCTCAAAGTTACTTATTAGTATAATTCTTCCATGTGTTAATATAATGATACCAAATTTTGTAGTATTTTATATATTTGAAAACATGTTTGATTGTTTTCACAATCTTAACATATAACAGATTGTAAATAATTATCTCTATTATAATTATAAAATAAAAATACAAATATTTATCTCATACTAAGTATAAAGTAACTTGAGATGTAAATATTAGTTAAAGTTATAATTTGTATATATGTTTTTTAAAATGTTACTCTTTTTTTTTTGTCAACTACATGTAAGAATTTACCAATTGATGATCATGAGATGCCTCTCTTGCATATCGGGCAAGAGCGTCTGCTTTATGATTCAAAAAACAAAGATACAATAAAGACCAAAATTTGAAAAAAAAACTTTCAAGCGCAAGGAAAACCCGTGCATCGCACGGATCTTTATCTAGTAAGATATAAATAAATCAATTAACTACATTAATTTCTATGCTTTAATAACATCATCTTCTTTTTCCTGATAAAAGATATGTGTAACCAAAAAAAGTCGAGTATCATTTATATATGGAATATAGTTTTTTATTAAACTTAAAATTAATAATAATATTTACATGAGAATTTGAAGAGTCAAGTATAAGATGTCTTTTTAGTGGCCTAAAATATTTATATTTGATCATAATATATATTAGTGCCTTATAATATAAAATAAAAATAATCATAATAGTACATATGATTGTTAGTGTTCAGATGGTAGTCTTTCGCTTTAATCCTAGTTACTGATCAAACTTACAATTTTTCTAGTTAGGTAAGATTTTGAATTCCATCTGTTATGGTTCCGTTAACTCACTTGAAGACAAATCCCTGTATATCGAGTGTAATGTATTAAAAAAAAATGATTTCAACAAAAAAAATTAGAATTTTGTGATATAAAGATCTTACAAGAAAGTGATTATGGGTGGTGTAGACTTATCTACGACTTTGCAAATTAAGCCATCCCACAAGTACTGTTTTGGTACGCATGAATCTCCAAGTACTAATTTTCTTTAGTGTATACTTCTCTTTAACGTTTCTGATAACAAGTACTAAAGGCTTACGGTATGTTAGATTCATCATATATACAAGTTACAGAAAACTTTACAAAAAAAAAATGCAATAAGACTTGCTAACATACCATCATTTCTTTTGTTTTAGATTGCGGAGAGTCCACAGCAACATAAATTTCGATGGCGTTAACTGTTCAATAACAAAAATATATTTGATCTCACAAGGAAATAATCTCTACTAACTAATCAGCTTATATCGGGTTTCCATCATCATCATCATCATCAATTTAATTTCAACAAAAATAATCATAATATATTGGGTTTCCATCATCATCTATTTAATAAAAAAATATGTTTGACACAAGGAAATAATATTTACTAACTAATCAGCTTATATTGAAAATAAAAAATAAATAAATAAATTTTATAATTAAGAAAGTTAAAGTTTTACGTTACCTATTAATTGAATTTTCTACTTAAATTTTTACATTCTTGTGCAAGATTTCTCCAGATACAACAAATCGTCTGGTGATTGTATATCTTCCGTAAATTCCATCTTCTAACTAACAAATAAATATCGATAAACAAACCAAATAAACAAACTGGAATCAATTCAAAATAATATATCATAAACGACGATGAAAAAAATATATCATAAAAGACTTTGGCGATCTACACCTTGAAATAAACACATAGACCTACGTCTTTTGACTACAAACATACTCCCTAGTTAAGAATACTGATTATATACATCATTTGTTCAACTGATGTAAATTTATATTTTGCATCGATTGTTTTATAAGTGATGTAAATCAAAATTAAACTGTATCAATTTTATTTAATTGATGTAAAAGATGCATTAACAATGTCATTTGCTATAAATGATGTAATATCAGATATAATGTGTCATTTGATTATAAGTAACTTTATATAGTGTCATTTATTTAAATAATATAATATTACTAATGCAATAAGCATGTTTATTGTAGTGGAAGTACACTTTGTCTCCAGCTCTCGGAATTTGATTAAGCAACTTACAGAGATGCGGACTCAAGTGTCAGAGAGAATAAAGATGCTAGGGTTTTGGCTCTGTCAGTCATAAGGGATGGTATATTCCAATCATACATATCCATTAACGCTCCAACTTGGATTGCCCAATATCAAGATTTTGAGTTCTTCAATGGGAAAAGAAGAACCAAGATTAGCTTTGCAATGGGCAAAGTGTATATTATAAATAATGGCTCAAAACATTTATGTGTAGATATAAAAGGTGAAATGTATAAAATTGAGATTGAGAACTTCCATCTACAAGACAAATGGAGAGACAAAGAGATTTTAGCTAACAAAGAAGCTGAGAGGGAAAAGCAAGAAGAAGAGAAGAATAAAAAGCTCAAAAGGCTGTAACAGAAGCTGATAAAGTTCAAAACCAACAGCATACTCATAAGAGAAGTCGGTTCCTTTATTTGTTATCTAATCTCGTCTGAGAATGTTTGGTAATGAGTAGCATATTCAAGGTTGAAGATGACATTATGCTATATATTACAATAAGAACACATGTCTTCCAGCTAATTCCAAAGATTTTGGTTACATAGACGATTTAGTATTGGATTGATGGATATAAAATATCAAACATTTCAATAACACGTTTTTGTAAAGAAGAAATAATACATAAACAATATTAGTAAGAGAATTGCGCGAAACAAACATTTCAATACATTGGAATTTTCAAAACTCTATATTTTAATAATCTCTTTGGTAAACTGACAACTACATTGTAATCAATATGAAAAATTCTATTTAGAGTTCTTGTTCCTATCTATTTTACATATTTTTAAATATTTATTTCTATCAAATTGAACAAAAATATACAAGAAATTTACTAGTCTTAAATACTTACCTAGTTTTTCTAAAATGATGGTTCAGACAATTAAAATATCGAGAAAGTCGAATTGGCCCATTCATTTTTTTCTATAAATTAACCGGCTCAATATCTTTGATTGTTTATGAATTGAACCAAAAGTAAAAATAATCCAAAAAACTAACAAGAACAAGATGTCGTTATGACGAGTATTTCTACTCAGAAACATGATATTATTGAGGTAACACAATCTACTAATCCACTATCTAGTTCTTTTTGTAGAATTTTATTTATTGTTCATAGATATATTTCTTTAAAATTTTTCATTTGCAAGATTTTCATAACGACGATGTTGGCCTTATATATATATATTTCCTTAAAATTTTCACTTGTAGGACCTCTATATTGACAATATTGGCCATCTTACTTGCGTTATTGCAAAAGATAATGCTAGGTATGAAGGAATTATTAACTCATTTATTTATCATTTTCTCTTTTTTTTAATTCAAATTTTTTTGATCCATCTGTGTATTAGGCGCCAAAAAAATGACATTATAAAAGGTAGAAAATAGTCTGACAACCTTTTTCACAAAGAATTCTTCTACATTATTATTTATTCAAAGATATCAAGGTACATTCACCATTAAATTTGGCCTATGTACATATCTAGTACACATATCATTTGATGATCATGTTTTACATTCTTTTCATTTACTTAGGAAACATAAACAAAACACTATACCTACAAATATGGAAGAATATGCATGAGAATTCTTAAATCTTGATTCCAATTTTCACCTTTGGTTTATGTAAAAAAGCTTCTTTCATTGTATAGCAAGTAATTGCAAAAATGTCAACTCACAAAACCAAAGAACTTTTGGGCTTAAATTAAAACATACAAAATTGAAAACATTGAATTTGGCTAAGCTAAAATACTAACAATAAAGTTATTAAAATAAATATTATTAAATTAAATACAATTATTTTATTGTAAAATTGTATTTTAGACACAAAATATTATATATTTTAATATTAAAAATGATGTATTCATAGTTTCAGAATTCATACGTAATTTTACTCTAAATTATGTACTTATAATATACAGAAAAATTAAACTTACTAAACAATGGAGGTTATTTAAAAAATAAAATACATGTCATTTGTTATTATGAGTTATTCGATATATGAATATAATTTCTTTTTTTGTCACAACGTATAATTCTGTTCACAACATATTGATGGTATCAAGTGGAGAAACAAGAAAAAAAAACAGAATATTTCTGAAAATAACGTTGTTGCATGTGTTGAATATGATTAATCGGGGTTTGTAATAAGAAATTTAAATTTAAATTTCTTAACAAGTCTATGGGCTTGGTAGATGAAGTTATGTACAAATAAAATGAAAGAAAAAATAAGAAAATAACTAAAAAAAAGTCATTCTAAAAGGAAAAAAAAAAGTTTTCTTATTGTACTCTAGGTCTTTGTTCTCAAAGGTCAATCACTTATAAGAAAGAATAAATGAGATTAAAAGAGAAAAGTAAGATGAAAGAGAAGTTGTGAGGGTGAGATTCATACCTCTTCACTGTTTCTCCATTTACACAAGTTGATCAAAGCTTAAGAACTTAAAAGTCCTAAAACCATACATTATATCATACATTATATATATATTTTTGGTATGAAATGTCAGATCTTATATTTATACCATTTCAAATTTTTGACAGAATACAAAGACAACAAAGAAAGTAGATGAAGAAAAACTACAGAGAAGACGAAAAATATAATACAACAAACTGAGAATCGAATTTAGAAGCCTAATATCGAGAGAGCAAAGAGCACCAACACAAGGCTCAACGAACCAAACCTATAAAATCTAATGCCACGAGTGACCTGGTTCAAGAGACAGTTCTCGGTACTCAGACCAAGAGACACCTAGCTATAAGGAGCTATCCGCGAGACACATGAGCAGGCACAACTAAGCTCACAAACTTGCTGAAACCATCTCCTCCAGACAGACAAGGCGAGAAGACTCTAAATGGAGACACAGTCGAAACGAAACAACACCAAGATCTCCGAGCCAACACGAACCAGAACGGAACAAACCACCACACCACCTAAACTAGAAAGACTCTAACCTAAACCGGAGCAACCTAAAGGGAACACTATCTAGGCACAACTGTCCTCATACTGAGACCAAGGGGGTAACAATCTAGATCGAAGTAGGAGAAGGAGATAGAGAACCTAACCAGAACTCCAGCGAAAAAGACAAACCAATGGTGGACAAAGGCTTAGGCTGCAGAGCCAAGTCTTCAACCCGCTTAATGCACGGATAGGAGATGGATCCATTAGCCTAAGTCCGACCAGGTGCAACAACGACGGGATGATCGAGGATTGAAGACTCCGGAGAGACCAACTCCACTGGCGAGGACATGGTTATGCAAAGAGGAACTCATTTCACGAGCGTCGTCGTCCTCTACAAGCCAAGGAAGAGAAGCCCACTGTTGCAGCACCCATGGTACTCGACAGAATGACCATCGGAGGAGAGATCAGAGGAGGTGGAGAAGGTCATATCTGAGGCGTGTCGGGACGAGGCAGAAGAAAGGAAGAGGTGGAGGGGGAAGATAAGACAATGGTGGTTGCCTTATCAGCGGCGGTGAGAAGCGGAGACCACCGGAAGAGGAGATCGGTGTCGCCAAAGCTTGTGCACAAAGAAGAAAGCTTCGTCAATGGAGGAGAGAGAAAGTTTTCAAGTATCATCATACATTATATTATTTGTATACATAACCCAAATTTCTATTGAAGCAAAGATTGCACATTATATCATTTATCAATCCATCATATATAGTATATTAAACTAAATGATTACTTCTCACTACGTTTGAAAATTTAAACTCATATTATTGAATTATTAATGAATTGATTTTTATTTTATAAGATCTCATTTTGGGCTTACTTGTCATTTAAAGCAAACTTGTTTACTTTTTGTATCTCGTTCTTCTTAAGGTGAATTTCAAATTTAGTCTAAAAAGAAGAGGAAATGGCAAAGTTTGGAAATTGCAAATATAATCTTTCAAGGTGAAATAAGGCAATTCTACCATTGATTTCGTGAAAAACCAAAAAAAATATTACGAAACTGCCATTAATGAAATAAGGCAATTCTATCATGGACGTTTTGTAGGTTATGTAGACAAACTGGCAACATTTTGTAGGTTTCGATTGCAGCTATGTAGGTTTTAAAACGTCCTTTGTAGGTTGACTGTTTGTGCATGACTTATAGGTTTTTGTTTGTTGTTATATAGGTTTGAAGGTCAAGCTTTGTAGGTTTTCGATTGTTGTTATGTAGGTTTGAAGGTCAAGCTTTGTAGGTTTTTGATTGCTGTTATGTAGGTTTGAAGTCATGTTATGTAGGTTTTCCGAGATACCAAGCTTGTAGGTTTTCGATTGCTGTTATGTAGGTTTGAAGGTCAAGCTTTGTAGGTTTTTGATTGCTGTTATGTAGGTTTGAAATCAAGCTTTGTAGGTTTTGCGATTGCTGTTATGTAGGTTTGAGATTATTGTTATGTAGGTTTTTGAATGCTGTTATGTAGGTTTTTGAATGCTGTTATGTAGGTTTTCGATTGCTGTTATGTAGGTTTGAAGTCAAGCTTTGTAGGTTTTCGATTGCTGTTATGTAGGTTTTTGATTGCTGTTATGTAGGTTTTCGATTGTTATTATTTAGGTTTGAAGGTCAAGCTTTGTAGGTTTTCGATTGCTGTTATGTAGGTTTGAAGGTCAAGCTTTGTAGGTTTTCGATTGTTGTTATGTAGGTTTGAAGGCAAGCTTTGTAGGTTTTCGATTGCTGTTATGTAGTTTTGAAGGTCAAGCTTCGTAGGTTTTCGATTGATGTTATGTAGGTTTGAAGGTCATGCTTTGTAGGTTTTCGATTGCTGTTATGTAGGTTTGAAGTCAAGCTTTGTAGGTTTTCGATTACTGTTATGTAGGTTTGAAGTCAAGCTTTGTAGGTTTTCGATTGCTGTTATATAGGTTTGAAGTCAAGCTTTGTAGGTTTTTCGATTGCTGTTATGTAGGTTTTCAATTGCTGTTATGTAGGTTTGATGTCAAGCTTTGTAGGTTTTCGATTGCTGTTATGTAGGTTTGAAGTCAAGCTTTGCAGGTTTTCGATTGCTGTTATGTAGGTTTTCAATTGCTGTTATGTAGGTTTTTGATTGGTGTTTTGTAGGTTTTCGATTGCTATTATGTAGGTTTGAAGTCAAGCTTTGCAGGTTTTCGATTGCTGTTATGTAGGTTTTCGATTGCTGTTATGTAGGTTTTCGATTGCTGTTATGTAGGTTTAAAGTCAAGCTTTGTAGGTTTTCGATTGCTGTTATGTAGGTTTTCAATTGCTGTTTTGTAGGTTTTCGATTGCTGTTATGTAGGTTTTTGATTGCTATTATGTAGGTTTTCGATTGTTGTTATGTAGGTTTTTCGTCACTGTTCATCATCTTCAACCTAACATTTCGAAAATTTCAAAGTTTTCAAAATTAACTCATTAACCTTGTAATTTTGTGTTCTAATCAAGATATCCAACCAATATTCAACACAACACAACTCAACTCACTCAACAAAACCCTCAAATTCAAATTATATGGAAAATATGCAATTTTGGAGTTGTGAACTTTCATGAAAATGAAGCTAATGAACTCATATCTTAGAGGAGTGATGAAGATAAGTATAGAGTACTTAAAACTTAAAAATCAACACAAAAGCACAACAAAATCTAAAAAGAAAAAAAAATCATTCTTTCTTCTTCTTCGTTGAAGAAGAAGAAGAAAAATAAAGTTTGATTTTTCAGAAAAATTAAATCACAATGGTATTTTCGTAATTATTTCAAAACCATGAAAAATTTTAGTAACTTCCACACCTTTGATATTGTTCATATATTCCAAATGATTAATTGTAATTTCATCATCTTATTGAACTAGTTTTGCAATTATCTTTTCTTCTTATGTGTTTTCCGATCCTTTGCTAAATCCATTACATTCTTCTTGAACTTGAGTCATTGAATGTCAATAAGCTTTTGATATAGAGAAGTATTTTGGTAAGTTAACATTTAAATAAAATAAGAAGATAGTGAGTATTTTGGTAACAATAGAGCCTAGTTTTTGATTGAAATAAAATCACATAAACCCTGTTAAAGCCCACAATATTCAAAGTTTCACATACATACATTGAATCATGAAAACCCAGTTAAAGCCCACATACACAGCTCATATAGGCCCAAATATATAAAAAAATCCCTCCGTCAAATTTTTTCGATAATATGGATATTAGAAGATACTCTCCAAACAAAAAATTAAAATCAAGGGAAAATTGGAAAAAATAGATGTTTTTAATATATATATTTGTCCATTTACACCTTTATAAAAAGTATTATTCACGTCTTTTTAATAAAAAAAAAACAAAAATGTTTTTTCAACATGTTATGCGAATTTTAGAATATACATTCTACGGTTTCTTGTATAGTCTACGAAATTTAGAATTTATATTCTACCGATTTCTCTATGTTCTACTGACCGCAGAATGTAAAGTTTAAATTAGGTAGAATTTCACAAATTTTAGAATATTTTGCGGTTTCTTATATATTCTATGAAAATTAGAATTTATATTCTACCAATTTCTCTTTGTTCTACTAACTGTAAAATATAAATTCTAAATTAGGTAGATTTCTCACAAATTTTAGAATATACATTCTTCGGTTTCTTGTATATTCTATGAAATTTAGAATTTATATTGTATCGATTTCTCTATGTTCTACAGACCGCATAATGTGTATTCTAAATTAGGTAGATGTCTCACAAATTTTAGAATATACATTTTACAGATTTTTTTTATAGTTTAAGAACATTAAAATTATATTTTACCGTTTTCTCTATGTTCTATGGACTGTATAGTGTAATTTTTACAAACTAACTCTAATTCGTATTTTTGATCAAAATTATGATTTTTCAAACTCTTTGTAAAACCTTTGAGATTCATTAGTGGAGACTATGGTTTGATACATGTAAACTCTATCAATTAACTTCAGATGTCTCTTTAGATTTTGGGGTCTGTGAATGACCTTGATAAGATATGAATGACTTGTTTACTCTTGTGACTTGTCAGGTTTCAAGCTGACTCATTAAAAGACATGTTTGAATATTTGAATAGGTAGAGAGATTACAAAGAGGAGCAATGGTGAAATGTGCTACACTACTCCTTATACTTTGTCGTTATCAGTTATGTCATACATATCTTCATCATATATGCATATCAAAAAGAAAAAAAAAAAACAGAAAAATAGAGCACCATTTGGAGAATCCTTTGTTGTGTAGTCGTTTCCGAGAAACATAAGCTACAACGTCGATATAAATGGAGTTCATTTTCCTTTGCTACCCAAACAGCCATATATATTCTCAGATTGGCTCAAATAATCAACGGTACAGTAACACCAAATATGTAAGCTTCAATGAGACAACGCGAAATGAACAACTTAAAGTCAATGATATTTCCTTGTTAATTGAAAAACAAAGCTAAGCAACAACTTAAGACAAAGGACTTCTAACATGACTTAAAGTAACTTCTAACACAACTGGTGTCATCACGAACTTATGATCTATACCTCAACCTCTTCTAAAGTTTCCATTCTTACGGCTAGTTTGCTTGAAATATTTCTCATCCACTACAGTTTAAATGTTTCTTCTATAATAATTCTCCAATCTCAATTTAGTAATAACAACAAAACAGATAGAAGAAGAGAGATCCCAGAGCTTTTCGGCTCTAAACATCAAAAGTGTCTTAGCCATATCTCCTGCTAAACCATAAAACTAGTAGTCAATTATCACCAGAGGAGTGTCTATGAGTTCATAAAAATGATAATATAGTTTGCAATTTTATGACATCTCTTTAATGGGATTTAATACACAGATCTTTGTGCAGGGACATGCCAAATGGTTTATTACGGCATCTCTTTAATGGTTAATTGGGTTTTCCAGGTTTCATCACTATGAGTCAAATATAACCACGGACATGAATCAAAATACCTTGCCCATAAACTTAAACTACCAACAAAGCCACGAGAAATAAAACGAAACCACCCAAAGGACTGAACTAAAAATGCATTGTAAAATTTAAAGTCATCGATAAACAAAGAGTCATAACTTTACATGGAAACATGATTCGTTCTCTTTGTTTCTATATTCTCCTCATAGCTTTCTTCTTCAAATTCGTCATCCACAGAGGCAAAAAGATGTGTTACAAAATCATAGAAGGATTTGATTTCGAAAAAGGATGTGGAGAAAAAGTAAACTAAACAAGGAGTAAGAAATTGGGTGAGAGAGAATGTCGGGGAAGAAGAAGGGATCGATAATGGAAGAATAAGGATAAAATTTGTTTAACATTAATTTAAAAGATTATATCAACCAAAAAGAAAATAAAAGGTGTAAATTGCTTCCAATTCTCCCAAAAATCAATTGTTGGTTTTTTGAAACCCTAATAGTATGATTTCTAATAGAGAAACACGGAACGAGTCAAACCCTCCTCCATCGCTCCTATCTCTGCCTTCGTTTTCATCACTACCAGAAGACATCGTTTTGATTATATTGGCTCGTATATCGACTTCGTACTACCCTAAACTCTGTCTGGTCGTTAAGAGCTTCCGCTCGCTCATCCTCTCCACGAAGCTCCGCAAAGTGCGTTGAATCCTAGATTTCGAGAAGAATGTGTTTGTGTATGCTTTCAGTCCGTCACCCATCCTTATGATCACTTATGGTTCAGTCTCTGGATAAAATCTGATGATGATCATCAAACCCTACCACATCCTCGTGATCGCAGATGGTTCGGTCTTTGGGTAAAACCTAATGATCATGAAACCCTAACCTATTGCACGATGATCAAAGAAGACAAGTCTACTAGTAATTTATTGTTCCAATGCCCTCTTCATATTCTCTTCTTTTACCCCCTTGCCAGCAAGTAGTTGGTTCAAACATATATCTAATCGGTAGACCACACGTGCCCTTAACCAACGTGAGGTTAATCAATGAGCGGATTGGCAAATGGTGTAAATCCCCTAGCATGATGGTGGCTCGTAAGTATGCTGTTACTTGCTCTCTCGATGGGAAACTATATGTAATGGGAGGGTGTGATGTAGATGAATCTACTCATTGGGCTGAAGTTTTCGACCCAAACACTCAAAATTGGGAATCTTTACCGGATCCTAGCCCTGAGGTCCGAAGCTCTTCAATTATAAGGCTCGAAGTGAAACTAGGAAATATTTACGTGAAGAGCAATAAGAAGAACTTTGTTTACCTTACAAAAGAAAGTAGGTGGGAAATCGTAGACAATTTTTTGTTTGAGTGTTACTGTAAGATGGAAAATATAGCGTACTGTTATGTTGCTAAAAGATGCTGGTGGTATGACACAAAAGGTAAAAAGTTGAGATTGGTCAGAGGTTTGAGTGAACTTGATGGGCATTTTCAAATTACACAGAGAGTAGAAATGGGAGGTTGTGATGGAAAACTCGTAATCTTTTGGGTTGGTCCTTCAACTTCTTATCTATTAGAAGTCTCGGAAATTTGGTGTGCGGTGATTTTGATTGAAACGCGCAACGATGGTGAACTTTGGGGTCAGGTTGAGTGGATTGATGTTGTGCTTTTAGTCCCTTCCTCACATACACTCTTGGGTTGCAAAAAGTGGGTGCATTAATGATCAACAAATGTATGTTTTATTTGACCTTTTATTTTTTCCTTTCATCAAGTGATAGTGCATAAGATCTATGTTTCTTTGCAAGTTGATACAATATGATATGCTGATTTTTATTTTGATTTGTAATCTAAGATTGAGCTTACATTCCATTCAATTGACGCAAACTTGTTAGCTTTTGTATCTCGATCTCAATTGTTGTGGTTAGATCAATTGCTATATACATTATATTCTTCATGAACTCGATCGAGTCATTGTATTGTGACAGTAACATCAGTACGCTTTTGGTTTAAAGAAGCATTTGATTAATCAAAATTACACAAAAAGTGTTTCAGGAATACTTTTGGTTGCCATATAAAATTAAAAGTGAGCAATACCTGTGTATAACAATACTTATGAACGTCTTGTGTGACCACTTTTGCCCTTTTTGATCAATGAGAGGCACATCTCTATTAATATCATATGCTGATTTTTATTTTATTTGTAATGTAAACATTTTTGAATACTACATAATTGGATTTCGTTTTGAGCATATATACCAATTGAAGTAAACCTGATTATTTTTGTATAACTCGCTCTTTTCCTTAAGATCCATCTTGAGATCCTATGGCAAAATATGGGGACTTCCACTTGAGGCTCGTGTCATAAGTGTCAACAAACATTATATTATTTCGATAATAAGCGTCTCTAGCATTCTAACTCAGGATCCAAAGTATGGAGAACTCTTAAACCCTCAGTTATTGAACAATTTTCCATTGCCCAGATCAGTTTACAAAATCCCAAATTGCTATAAAACAATAAACAAGGAAAAAAGTTAGGGCATTGATGTATACATGTTTGGAGCAAGCAGTGAGAGGTGATCGAAGAGAAAATTTGAATGATGCAATTGTTTAGAACCCGAAATACCCGGTTTCTTCATCGACCCCGTTTCTCCATCGACCCGGAATGGTAAGAAGAAAACATCTTAAATTTTCTGAGAAATCCCAGTTACTTATTGGCCCATCAATTAAACGAATTATGTCTCCGATCTTCCTACAAGTCATAGAAAATTGTGAACCAAAAGTAAAAAATAATTTTTCTTTGAAAAAGGGTTGTGCATTAAATTTAAAGGCCGAAATCAGAGTTTTTATAACTAATTATAAAGCCCATATCATAGAAGCTAAAGACACAAAGCTGAAATCCCAAAGCCCAAATCGATCTTTTCAAATTAGAAGAGGAAGCCGATATGTTTCGCTGCTAGTGAATGGCGAACGAGAATTGCATGATTTGAGATGACAGTATTGGATTTTCTTGCCTGAAAGAAGAGATTTTAGATTTGTAGAATATGAGCAAAGATGTTGGAAGATATAAATCCGGAGGAAGATAAATTTAAGAGATAATTTGCTAAACATCACTTTTTCATATTTTAAGTAAGTTTATGACCCAAAAACTTAGTCAACGAAATATGGTGTATATTTCTACATTTTTTTTAAAAGTATGACTCAAAATTAATCTTTTTTTCACTCGTGGCTCAAAACATTATCTCTCTTCGAAACGGTGAGCGTTCACCCTAGGTGCAAAGCAAGTAGATGTAGGAGCTCAGTAGCTGGTGGTTTCGTCAACACTGACGCCGGTCACCCATCCTTTTTCCTTTTGTTTATCGGGTGTTGTAGTGGTGAGGCGGATTGTAGCAGTTGTTGATTTTGGTATGTGTTTTGTCGGGTTTGGTTGAAGCTCGTTCGGTTCGTCAGTGTTTTCCTCCTTACAGTGGTCATTCACAGGTCTAATTGTGCTGGTCCGAGCAACTATAGAGATGAGCATCACAGGTGGGACCCTCCAATGTCGTTCTCCTTCTCCGATGTTCTCGTCTTCCTGTTTTCAGTTTGTTGAATTCGCTTTAGTTATTAGCTGGCTTGGTCTTATTTTTACTTGTTTAAGTGTATGGGTTAGTTTAGTATGGGTTTAGTTAGGGTGCTAGTCAGGTTCTTGAATTATTGTTGCTCTAGGTCAATCGGTTTGTTTCTTTTCCGGTTCATTCGAGTGCAGTGCTCTATTGGGTTCAGTTTCTTCTGTGTAAAGGTTCTATTTCGCTCCTTGTCCGTACTTTCAAGACTAGTTCGAGGTCTTCTCTTCTCAAAGGTCCTATACAGGCGTCAAACAGTCGACAGCATTTCGGACTTGACTTCACCATTTTCGAGAGATATGTGGGATTTATTTTCTCCGGTATAGGTACATGAACTTCTTTCATACGGTACACTCATTCGCCATACGAGGTTTCTTCATCAGATTAAGCTTCATGATGCTTGCTGGTGTTTTAGTTCTTCGATTTCGGAGTAGCTTTTAGTTCGGGTTTCTGTTCTTAGTGTCCTAGTTTAAGCCCATATGTGTCTATTTTAAAAGCTTCCCTCGTTTGGGTTATGTGTCTGGGGTTATTTCTGTTTACCGTCAACTTTTTTATTCTACACCTGTATTCCAAATTAGGTTTAATCTAATGATCTTCTAGTGAAAAAATGGTGTATATTCTTCTCCTTTCATTTACTGTTTGTAAAAACAAGAAAGAAATATAAACAGGAAATAAAACTGTTAACTCATGATAGTTTCTTTTATATATGCAATACTTTTTCTTATTTCCAAAATCATTCTGTTTTTTTCTTCTCTCTCATTTGTCTCTTCCTTGAATCTATCGTTTCTTTCACTGCTCTGATATCTCGTGTTCTCTTAGTTCTTACATATTCGGCAACTCGAAGTCGGAATAGTAAGTAATGTTCCCTCGCTGTTCTATTTCCTGATATTGTGATATATCAGTGGTTACATGCTTTCTAATTTGTCAAGTTCTTCCATTGTTTCCGGTCGATTTCTCTGTTATTTCCTATTTATGCATGTTATCACTTCTAATTTATAATGTGTGGCTAATTTGATATTGTAACACTTCAGAAACCATTTCCACTTTCGATTAAGTATTCAACTACTGTTCAGTGTTCGATTTTAAATGTATCATATTGCATGTATTTGTGCTAGTTTGAATTACTATATTGAAATTGATATTTAACTAATCTTTTATAGAATTTACGTATTCTATATATATGTACTATGTAGAAACATCTCTAATACATAGTTTCGTGATGGCTGCTACTAATTGATATGCTATATGACAATATATAAATTCAAATTGATTGGATTCTGATATGCGATATTATCCTCTCAATACTTATGGCCTTTCTATGCAATACATACTGCCTGTTCAGCTTTATTTCGTGATACTGCACAATTTAGGAGTGTTATGGATTTACCTACGTGTAACTTGTTTATTTTCACTGTTGGTATAGTAATTCTGTTTGATATGTCTACTATATAATACTTATATATGGAAATTATTGTATTTAATATAGTAATTATGTTTTACTCATTCTAGTTATGTCCGATATGGAATACGAGGTTTTTCCTAAGCGTCTGTTCGAGACTGGCTCTGAACCTAGTGGAAAGAGGAGAGTTAATAGCTACTTCCCCTGCGGTGTATAAAGACTGTAAAGTCTGCATTAGTTGATACAGATTTGACATTGTTGATGGATTCTCAATTTGAGAAGGTCCTGCAGATGGGTAATCATAGATTTTCTGTCATGTTCCTCCACTATCTGCTCTCACGGCAACTTGTTATATACAAGAAATACGAGATGTGGTGGTTATACTCTGGCAAAACAATTCGATTTGGTATTGAAGATTTTGCATTAGTAACGAGTTTGAATTGTGATAAGACTAGGCTATATGTAAGTCGAAATAGACTACAATCTGCAACTAGGCCAAGGGCAAAAAAAAGGTGTCGCTACTGGAGATGAGATTTGGAAATCTCTTTCTGGGAAGATGGATAAAGTGAATACCGACCAAATTTATGATATGCTTCTCATCGAGAAGAAGAGTAAAGACAAAATAACAAGGTTATGGTTGGCCTTTCTATTTCTGGTAGATGGAGTTTTATGCCCTTTATCCGGTAAGACGAACATTACAAATGTTGCGATGCTATCAGATATTGATGTATTTATTGCATACCCTTGAGGCCGTGAATTGTTCTTGATTACAGTGAGGAGTGCAAAATCTCAGACACCAGAACAACTAGTGCAAGAGACAACTACCATTCAAGGTTTTTCTCACACCCTTGTGTTAGTAACGATCTGTTGTTGTCCTTCTATCATCGAGATGAGTCTCAGAACCAATGATACTCCTGAAGATGAAATTCCAGTCACCGAAGTCATCGATGTTATCTTGCAACGGACTGCCAATGTAAATGTGAACACAACCAGGACTATTGATAAGAAAGGCCAGGTATTCATACATGTATATGTATATGATATTTTTATAATGAATAATAATACTATACGTAATATACATTCTATTTACAAACACCAGTGCGATCTATTTTGTGTGAGAACCACAATCTTTTCAATGATGATATACTGTTCTCCAATGAAGAAAATGATGAAGAGGTCAATACAATGGAGAAATATATCACACACTTCCACTAATTCAATCATAACAGTTGGGATGGTGGGATCAAGCGGCTGACCTTGAAGAGTCTCTTAGAAAAAAACCAAATCATGTCCAATGTCGAGAGGAGGGTGTGGAATACATAGGGGACACTTCAAGTGTGGGAGACGATAAGCCTGGTCATTTTGAAGGGCAACGCTCTCATGTATATGGTGACATTGACATCAGTCGCCTCATCATGTTGGCGTTGTCAAAGCATGAGAAAAAACGAGAAAATTTTGGATAAGCATACCCGGATTATTGTTGATAAAGTGGGAGTCCGTCTAGCTACATTGAAGAGGCAACTTTTCGTTGAGCCTAATTCACGTGCCTTGCCTTCGCGTAAGGTGATCTCAAATAAATGGAATGGTAAGAGGCATGCTATGATCGATAATGTAGCAGTTGCACGGGTATCCATGAAGCCCAAATTAGGTAAGGCAAACCGTATAGTATTATAAGTTATAGTACATATATTTAAAACAGTGTATTACATGATATAGTCGTGTTATATGTTATATATTGATGGCAATCAACCGAATCAACCAATCTACCTCCTACAAATAGGAGAACAACTAGCCGTCGTGATGGTCTGTGCTCCAACAGTGATATAGGTGATACATATGGTATCATAAAGAAAGTTTGTTTTAGCATTCGGGAGAGTGAGGAAGACAAAGGAGATGATACATACGTAGTATATATAACATATATAATATTTCTATGTCATGTTCCTTGCATTTTTATTACTTCAAACAAGTTATCACAGGATGACTATGTACATGGGTATGAATCTAAACCCCAAGACACTAGAGAGGGTGATGATTCCAACGAGCATATTAACGAGGTATATGTTCATACTTAGAATTGCATCTCCATTAGTGTAATTAATGAATTAGTTAACATAAATGTTATTGGTTCAATATTGTAGAACTTGAATGCGAATGTTGCTGGTATGAACATCATTAACGTTGTTGTTGTGGATGCGACTATGGCATACCAATTCTATATAACTGACGCTCCTTGATTCAGTTATTATAGACTTAGCTCAGAACTAATAGTTGTTTATAATAAAAGAAGGAAGAACTGGTCAATACTAATAACAATCAACCAAATGTTGCATCTGGGGGTGGTACTTCTGGTCTAAGTATTATGTCCAACACGTTAATTATACACATATTTGAATTACATTATATACACGTTGAATTGACAAATTGTATCTATGATTTATATACACAATGATTTGGTTTGTCACAAGGATGGTTCGAACTCCAACCCCTAAGGGTACTGAAGCAGACATTTGTGGGAATAAGGTAACCTATGTTGTATTCATTTCATTATTCAGTACCTTCTTGCCTTACAAGCATAGTTTCTCATATGTATAGTATTGTAATCTCGTATATAAATTCTATACTTATATACCATTTTCATATGGATGGGGTCCAGATGATACCATTGCTGATGAGAATACTAAAACAACTATTGGCAGCCACGATCATTTGACTGACAAGGTCTTTACGCTTTATCTATTTAATTACATATGCTATGTTAGTCTGTCAAATTGATCCTATATATGTATTGTATGTATATGGTGTAGTATACTTCTACAGGCCTCCATGACAACACATGTCAGTCAAGAGAAATTGTTTCCAACATAGTTGTTGATGATCCTAAGGTATGATTGTAGTGGTTAATTAAAATATAATGACAAATAATTACGCTGTATAATTATTATAATAATAAGTTTCATAATATATTTTACATGTACTGAATGAATAGTATTGAGTTGAATAGAATAACCCAGACTCACTAGCTTGTGCACTTTCTCCGGTAGAGCAACCTATTAAATCATGATCGCCGCATCTAAAAATGTATTGTTATTGTATCACGTTAACCATCATATATATGTAGATGTTCTATTACAACGGTAATTATATTTTGGCATCAATATGTATTGTACTCATGCATTGACATATTGAATATAGACGACGCAAGCATCATCGGTTCCTTAAACTTCAGAGGATGAACGACCATACCCAAGTGACGTGGGTGATTTAGATAAGGTATTGTATAATATGTTAATAGTATTAAATAATGTAATACATTGTATAGATTGCATCCGCATGTCTGTTAAGAATACACATAAATTGTTTGGTTCGGCAATTGCTGGCGATGAACAAGACGTACCACATGCGATAGTTATTTCAGACCATGTATTCTTACTCACAATTTTTAAATATAATATAGTGTAAATATCATGTATTCTGTTAATAGTATTACTATATACAAAATTACGTATTTTTTTTGGTTTACCATTATGATTCCTGTATAGATTATGAGAGAATCAGCTGAACTGTTACCACTGCTCCACTACAGCCATCTGACAGCGTATGTACCAATGATATCCATCCTCAAATCGATGATATTGAGGCCCCTGGATTCTCATTTGGACTAAGCCAAGATGGAAAAAAGGTAATATATATAAATATAGTATTATAGTTCGAAAAGAATGTACATAGTATAATAATAAACTATATGATATGTTTTAGTATCATTTAGCATTTTATATTTTGTTAACACTATGTAGGATGTAGAGAATACATATACAAAAGCAAGTGATACATAGACTGAGCATAGGACAAGCAAGCGGGATAAACATAGTCCACTTAAATACACACCAACAATGGTAATAAATCAAAGCAGCCGAAACCGAGTGACAAAATGCAGAGGGTTCTTGATGCTGCACTAAAAAAGCGATTAGTTAGTAGAGCTTTCCCCCCTTTTAGGATGGTTTGACCCGTTTGCTGATCCTAATCCTCAAATGATAAAGAGTCTTTTACCAAACTCATTGAGGCATAAATGTTTTGTTCACTGTTCTAATGTATATGTAAAATTCTATGAGCCATTCTAATAAATATTTTAAATGTTATTCAGGTTTTGGTTTATTGATGGGATTGAGCTCCCAAACACAAGTTTTCTTGAGATTATAGAGGGTTAGAAAATTCTGGACAACTTGGTACTGTGTTATTAGAGTAGATTTTCTTTATTGTTTAGACATACTATATAATATAAAATTACTATACATATGTTGTGTTTGTATGATATAGGGCGCTAATGCATTAGTCAAGTTCCTCCAATTTTGTCGAGACCTGATGCCACCCTGTCGGTTTGATTTTGTAGTGTCCTCCTTTCTCTTAGAGCTGCAACGCCAACACCCTAGCTTTAATCAAGAAAATAAGAAGGATAATTATGTGTTCTCTTCGGCCTCGAGGTTCACCTCATTAGCTGATCTAAGTGGTTCACTGATGTGGATATACTATATACTCCAGTGTTAACTAAGAACCAATAATGGTCGGATTGGTGATTGACGTAACAAAGAGGGAGATCTCAATTCTTGATTCTCACGTGTCAATGATCAATGAGAAGAAGATACAAAAGGCGGTCAAACAAATTGCAGTTTTGCTGCCATACATGATAAGAAAACATGTGGCAGTAGACGTTGTTAAGAATGAATTCCTCACAGCTTTAATTTTTCACAGGTAGATATATGACCCCTGGATCTCCCACCAAATAAATTGGCTAACTATATAATACTTTATGTTTATAACAATAATTTCTGAATATCAAAAATTTTTTTTCTCATATTGTATTCTTGATAGACTTGGTTGGGATTGCAACTATGGTAATGATGGAGCAGCATGCGGTGGGCAACATCAAGAAAATTCAACATGTAGCGTCTACTGATATGGAGATTGCTGCAAAAAATTATGCTATGGAGGCTTTCAGTTTATTCAATCCTGAAGCAATCGCGAAATAAATATTGTCATCTATCTATTAAGTATTTATGGTGTGTTATGTGAACAAATGAATTGCGTACAAGCATGTTATGTCTAAACTTTGTAGGACTAATGTGAAGATTGTGTACTAGTTTGAATACTACGATAGATGTACCATATACTATATATCATGTCTTCATTTAGAGTGTGACCATATAATAACGGAATATTCAAGTTACATCTAGCTATATGTTATATTTAAGAACTAACTATCTATGTATATAGTATTACTATTATTATTCTCATACTGCTCATATATAAAATTCCAATATATATAATACTCTAATTGGGGTTATAACTCGTAATTTGAGATGTGTATGGATCCATTGTGCTTCTTTATGCGTATGCAAAATATCAAATCATACCTTGACTTTCCAAAAAACCAAAATACTTAAGTGCCCATTCCATCAAATTCATATATATACACTTTTGTCCACCCTAACATGGCTTAGTTAACGATATACCTATATGAGATTGTTTCAAGATGCCTTGTTATGGCCAAAACCATAACAACGTTTGCATCTATATCTCTTTTTCTTAGACTTTCATCTGCATCCATATTTACGATATACATGTCAAAATACATCAAACTAATAATAATAATAATAATAATAATAATAATAATAATTTTTTATTATTATTATTATTATTATTATTATTATTATTATTATTATTATATAATGCAAACATAATAGAACACATACCTTATATTCTCCTCGAGATGAAATCCTCAACTTCTTTGGCCTACTGGGTGGCCTCCTCACAGCTAGGAGAAAGATTCCAATATCTCATTCAGTATCAATAACACGACCGAGTTCCCATCCAACAAATTGAATTGGATATATCTTTTCAAAGTATGCGTCCACCCAAGTGGAGATATGATAGTCGCTCGCAACAAGTTGAGATATTGATAATGTAAGATGACCAGAACATGCAATTGCATGGGAAAAAAGTATTCCTAACATCTGGAACACTTAGCAACATGTTCCCTCTCCTAAGTGAACATAGAAGCAGTCACCAAACTTTGATGTAACTTGAAACTCGTATTTCACGATAGGTCTAACTGACATACACGGATCCCTACTATAAGGACATTACTATTTTGATGTTCTTACCAATATGTTCTTATCGATATCAACCAAGTAGGCATCACAATTAGAGTTAGCATTTTGGATATCAGGAAATAGTTTATTAAATGCTGATTGGGTATACCCTTGTTGCTCTTGACATCATATTTGAGATCTTTTTGGCATTAAACTTAGACAACACGTTTCTCCAAAGATAGACAGTGCATGCCCCATGGAAAATAATAGAAAAGGCCTACCCATAAAGAACAAGAATATACTATAATATATACATATTAATAGTATATAGATCGTCAATGTATATAGGTATTCTATACATATAGTTTGTCTATTATTATACATTATATATACTTAGATGTTAGCATATCATTTTTACATTTCCTAACGTTGTGTTTATGTTGTTGTGCCTATCAGATACAAACACTAAATCTGCTAATTCTTCCACAAACTCATTCAGCTTGCGCAAGAACCACTCCCAAGAATGGTCATTATCAGTATTGACAATACCAAAAGCAAGGGGAAAATCTGAAAATTGCCGTCTTGGCAACATGTAGACAACAAGCAACCTCCGTATCTGGTTTTCAACCTCCGTATCTAAAAATTGCCGTCTTGGCAATGAATTTGTATCCTTTAATCGATGCAGCAAATGCAATAATGTTATACTTAAATTGCCTTACACCTCCATCTTCATTATCAAACTCCAGAAACACAAGCTTCTTGGATTTGCGTTTTCTAGCAATGAATGGCATACTAGTAATAGTGTATAACTATCAGAGCATGAACCTTAGGAGTTCTCCATTGCAACTTCTCTTGCTTTACAAGCATTCCCGTATGATATACTGATATGGAAATCATCAAGGAAATACTTTTGGATCTCTTTAACGTTTGACCCCTTCTTAATGCTTATAAACTTTGCTTGCATTAACTCACCAATAACTTGAGTTGTGCAATTTGTGGTAATTCCTTATATCGTTTACACAAAAATTGTCTGTAAGGATCGTTTGCCAGAATTGGAAGCTTCCAGATATATCAACACAGGAAGAATAGACTCTCCAAGGACACTTAGGAGATATGCATATCAACATCATAAATTTCTTAGTAGAGTGATATGTACGAAAATGAAACTTCCGATTGATTGCGTAAATAGCAATCTTTATGCACTCCTCTTTAAATTTGAAAACCCTCCCCACAAAAAACTTGTCTCCTTCGTAGTTGACGTCGAACATTGCAGTATCAAGGTCTACATAATACAAATTAATTATATTAAGTAGACTTACTATACAAATACAAATCGTGTAAGCTACATAATATACAACAACTATGGGCCTTAAGTGTTAGAATGGATGACATATCACATAAATGATATATGAAAGTATGAAACATACCGCATATACATATATAAACTAGCGGTGAAGGTTGCAATTAAATAGCCGTGAACATATAAAATTGAATTTAATCACACATATTTACTAAATAAATGGACTTGCCAGATTTTTTTCTTCGTCGTTTTGGAGGCACTTGCCTTACGTATGTCATTGAATACAGGAGGGGCATCTCTCCAAAACAAAGTAGGGTCAGAGCTAGTGTCATTCACGATCTCATCCAGCGATACAAGAGACCTCTCAGAGAATAATGTACTGTGACATGTCTTTAGATTTTCTAAATCTTTGATATCCGTAGATTCATCATTGGTACTTGTATCAGAGAAATCTAACCGCTTACATGAAGATTCAATAGGTATCTAGATACATGATGCTTCCTCCTAAACTCTTGGGTCACTTGAATACCATTTCCCTTATTAGCAGTAGTCGGTGGAGGAACATTGGTATACGCAGCTTGTATAGCATTACTAACTGAAAAAAAGGTCTATATGGAATATCACTTCCACCTCCCACGAAGAACTCATACCCAGGTAAATTTTCCACAAATGGAACACTTGCGATTAGATTTCCAATCGTTCTGTTTGGCTAATGGGTGTTTAAAACAGCACAATCGTCTATGTTATTATCTGATTCGCCTATGGAATCTTCTGTTTCAGCACCAATAACAAAGTTTAGACGATGTGGAACAACATATGGAGTTGCCACTGCGCTAGTTGGAATGTTGTTCATCATTGGTGGTGGTTTCATCCATAGTAACAAATAGACTCACTTCTTCCGCATCCCTTTGCACTCTCATGTATATCTCAACATCTACATCTTCAGTAATAGAGCTAGGTTATGCTCCTTCCCCAATATCAAATGATAACCATTCCGGGAACTGGTAAGAGAGCTTGATGGATAAATTAGTTGCTCTGATACCTAATATTGTCTTGACCAAGTCGACCAATCTAGAGAGAGTTATGCCATCAAATAGGTGGACATAGTTTTTTCGATTCCCCATTCATGAGGATCAAAGTACCATTCACCTTCTGCGACCCTAATCCATTCTCCAACCATGTGTCTAGCATTATCAACATCGTCCTCCTTACATGTATATAAGAAAAATCAGATGTTATAGATCCATTTGAGGCATATATATAACAATATGAACTATAAATTATACATAAATATGTATAGATCAGATACATATATAGACCATATATGCAATGTATCATATTATAATGATATCGACATACATAAATAGAAATTCATACCCATGCGTGGACACTTCCCTAGCTGAAATTACTGACTCCTTCTTCAGACATTTTCAATAAATGTGGTTGTCTGTTTTGAGTAATGAGGCTTTCCGAATATAACAAACAATTTAAGAAGATATTTTTAATTTGAAATTATTTAACTAATAGTTATGATAGTGATTAGAAATGTGTATTGCCTCTCAAAAGGCTAGACTTGTAGACATGCTTTTCACTGTAGCGAAATTGACTTGTTGTTCATTTCTCTCGCACATATAAGTTGATGTGTATAGGCTTTTATGCTTATTAAAATTTTTAAAAAAAGGAGACGAGAAGGGTAAGAGACTAAAGAGGTAGGGCTCTGTACCATTGACTTCACTAGTCAAGTATGGGTGCTATATTCTTGATTAAAGTATGAAAAAGTGACATTTGACCAATTATCCCTAGATTTTATAGTTTTTTCCTTATTTCCTTTTTTTTTGCTTCTCACATGCACCTTATAAAAAGATCTCATCATTTAGTAATTAAGAAAACAAAACATAAGTGTTTGCTTTATCAGAAAAAGAACACCCTAATCGCATACTTGAGAGGTACAAGTCTAACATGGCACCAGTAAATGATTCAAACCCTCTTAGGTTGTTGTTTTTAAAACTACCTGGTGACATCTTTCTGAATGTGTTGGCTCGCATATCAACGTTGTACTACCCAACGCTTTCGCTTGTCTCCAAGAAGTTTTGTTCGCTCATCTTCTCTGACGAGCTCGACATGGAGAGATCCCGGCTTGGAACCCGACAAGAATGCATTTATGTCTCCCTACAACCATCCATCAAAACTTGTGATCGTAGATGGTTCAGTCTCTGGAAAAAACCCTATGATCATGAACCCTTAACCCATTGCATGGTTGATATCAAGTTTACCGGAAATTGGTTACTACCAATGCCCTCTTCATATTCTCATCGTTTCACAGCACGCCATAAAACTATTGGTTCAGAAACATATGAAATAGGTGGAAAAAATACGTCCCCTTGACAAATGTGTGGTTCTATGATAATAAGCTGAATGGCAAA
Source organism: Lepidium africanum (assembly GCA_900406405.1). NCBI lineage: Eukaryota > Viridiplantae > Streptophyta > Magnoliopsida > Brassicales > Brassicaceae > Lepidium > Lepidium africanum. Next base: position 7,084 of record OVAX01000224.1, on the reverse strand, counting down.
CGTCGCAAAGCTCCCATCATGTTGGTAGCTTATAAAAATGCCCTTACGTGCTCCATGGATGGGAAGATTAATGGGAGCGTGTGAAGTAGATGAATCTACGCATTGGGCTAAGGTCTTCGATCCAAAGACTCAAACTTGGGAACCTTTACGAGATCATGGAGTTGTGCTCCAGTACTCTTTAGTTGAATATCTCCACGTGCATTGAGGAAAACGTTTTGTGATAGGGAGCAATAAAAATAACTTTATTTACCATACAGAAGAAAGTGTGTGGGAAGTTGCTGAGACAAGTCTGGCTAAGAGTGTGTGTAAATTACAAAATATAAGGTAGTCTTATGGTGGTTAAATTGTTGGTGGTTTGACATAGAGCAGCAATATGGAAGATCGATCAAAGGATTGCGTGGATTTAGCGAGCAATATAAAACTGATACTACAATAGGTAATTATGGAGGCAAACTGGTTGTTTTTTGGAAACCTATATTGTATCCTCTTACTGCAACCAAGAAAATTTGGTGTGCTGTGATTTTGCTTGAAAAGAAAAATGATGACGTTTGGGGTAAGGTTAAATGACACGATGTTGTGCTTATAGTCCCTGAGGCATATAAACTCTTGCATTGTATAAACTCATAGCAATGATCAACTATGTGCTTTTGGTTTGGCCTTTTCCATAGTTATTTACAAGAAATCCATATTTTTCTTTTTATTCATCATGTAAATTGGTATAGAAATCGTCTTTAGATGAAGTCAACATAAGCAAAATGTTAGATTCTTATGACCGTCTTTTTGAGCTTACTTAACCTTTCACGCAAACCTATGAACTTCTTGTGGATAAATTCTTGAGAGTTGTTTCTCTCTAGTATACTGAGCTTCCGAGTTTTACAGAATCAATATTCTATTCTTTCATAGTATTCCGAAGAACTATTCTCTTTATCCTTTTCTCTAGGGACATGGCTTGCAGATTCTTCTTTTGTTATAACTTCTTGAGAAGTGTTTCTCAAGATCTCGACTTAGCTTTGGCAGCTTCTAGATTCAAGTTTTTATCCTCAATTCTTTTGTTGGACTTAGCTTCTATAGAAGAAGAAACTTCATCTTTCTTTCTTCTTCCTTTCTCTACACACTCACGCTACGTAATTTCTTCACTGCTCTCACTTCTATCCATTATTTATTTGTTGCCAAAAACTCTCTACATCATTTCTCTTGAAGTAACAATGCTTCTCTGCAGTTTCGATTCTTGCAACACTTCATTTTTTCTGGGTATTAGCTTTGCCTTCAATTTTACCTATTTATTTTGTTCGTAGCTCGTTTCCAGTTCTTTTTCTCCTTGTGTCTTCCATAGATTCACCTTCTTAGCTATTCCCATCATCAAAGGGCTTTCTTCTACACTTTTCTCAGTTTTTGGCCTCTCGTCTCCACTATCCTTCTCTCTAGGTTTTTTTAAATCACTCTTTGCCGTCGTCTCAACTCTTTCCTCTGAAAACGGTTTACGTAAACAATTATCTGCTTGTGTAACTCTTTGAGAAGTAGTGTTTCTATCTTCAATTTCTTTTGACTTAGATTCCATGGAAACGCAATCTAATTTATTTCTTCTCACTTTCACTGAAAACTCACAGGGTATCATCTTTTCCCTTGAAGTAATAGTTATGTTTCTTTCTGCACTTTCGATATCGATGATTCTTCTTGTAGCTTCTCCGAATAAACCATCACAGATATGTTTTGATGTTCAAAATTAAGAAAATTGAACAATGTCAGAGTCAAGAATTACCTTTAATGTCTGATGCAAATTCACAACAACCTAAAAACAAGTCAGAGAGAGAGACAAGAAATATGAAAAGGCTTCCCATGATTTATTTAACATTTAACGTATGAAACTATCACGTATCAGAGGTTCCAAGTTAAGAAGCTTGATTTCTTTCACTTACAATCCAAGCTTTGGGCAACAAAGTTCACAACCTTGGTCTCTACCTCCTTGTACGCCAACACCAACACTTGATGAAGCAGAATTAATTGAAGCAGAGCCTATACAACATCTTCCAATACCCATCACTCTTTGTTAATGAATCGATTGTTGGGAATGTCCTGAAATCATTTGTACTTTCTTTTGACGAAGTCGTATAATCAAGTTTTCATTATCCTATAATTTTAGGTAGTAATAATGTTTTGCTAGATACCACTTATAATTTATATATTGAGAATCTACTACTAATATTATATGATCCTAAAACACACCTAAGCAAATTGGATCAAAGTGCATTTGTGTATAGGAATATATAATAGATATATATGTACGTAACTAAAATGCATACTTTGATATATAAGAGAGAATAATTGTGTTATAATCTTTCTAAGTCACGTATTGGGCTTGAGCCCATTTGCTAAACTAATGAGATTAGGTTTATTTGTGTGTACTTATATAAATCATGCGTTATAATGACACAATGACAAACACAAAAACACACGACAACCCTAAAAGACAAGTGACAAAAACATTTCTCAATTGAAGGAGATTCAATCTCAATGGCACTAGCATTCCGTTTTCGATCTAGTTCGTGTGCGTGTGGATACCGGTAGAGGCACTACATTTGGAGTGCTAAAAGAATTTCGATTCAACCAATTCTTTCCGCCGTAAAATTAACAAGGTATATTCTAAAATTTAAGATCCAATTATAATTCAGTTTTTGCATGAGATCATCTTTGATTCATACTCGTTTAATTGTTTGGTGTTACAAAATAGTTCATTTTCCTTTATCGATCGCTTCTATAATTCAAATGGAGTCAACGCAGAGAAATCTTTGAAGACTTAAGAATAACAAAAGCAAGGAAAGTGTTCTTAGAGGAAGACTTTAACCTCAACGAAGGAGTTATTACCACCTAAAAAATGTGGAAGAAGTATTAGATGTCATGTAGTGAAGCCAATGTAGAATATTCTAAGTATATGGCACTTTTGTAACGTGTGGTTACAATCGTTAAAAGCTTATGTTAGAAGTTGTTATACTACTTGTAATGGCATGATGAATAAAATTATTCAACACCTTAATTCATATAATGAGGTGTTGAACAACATGTTGAATGTGATATGAATTCAACCATTCAACCATGTTGAATCAAGAAATTGGAGAGAAAATTATAATATGTGGCATGTTTTAATTGGATATAAAATTTAATTACTAATTTAGTGATATGTGTTGTATAATGACATGGAAGAGAGAGAAAATTAAGTTGAATATTCATCTAATAAAAAAAAGACGTTGAATTACCAAACTAATGTACATAGATAAGATATGACTCTACTTTAATAATAATATTTTTAATACATTTTATTTTGAGAAACTCATAAAAGTATCTCTATTTTTTTTGCTTTTATTAATGTAATACTTACATATAAATATCACATTAATTATTGTTGGAGGTGGATCCGAGATCCTACTTCGGTCCATGAAAACAATGGGCCAAATTCTAAATTTCGAACTCGGCAAATTTATCGAAGTCTCAACTCGAACGATTTCCATCTCAGAAGTGCATTAAAACCTGAAGGAAATCGGATGACACATCAACAAACAAAGAAATATAAATTTTCCTATTCCGACATGGAAAATTTCCGAAAATCTAGCAAGAATCCTCTAGATACGATCTTATCTAGAAATTTGTATATTTTCTTTTATCAAATCTACTTCGTAACCGCCTTTATGGTCTATAAATAGAGGAGTAAGCCCTTCGAAGAGGAGATCCACTTTTTGGCACAAGACATTAAGCAATATACTGTACTCGGCAACTATCCTTCTTCACAATACACTCTTTTGTTCTCCAAACCCTTAAAAGAATCCTTGCTCAATCTTCCCTCTTTTAATCAGAATCATGGACTTAGCTCCTTTTGCTAGACCCGGTTTGAACAGTTGGCACCGTCTGTGGGGAAGACATTGAAGGAATTCTTTACACAAGAACAAAGGAGCGCACGTGGAGCAAAGGATGGTAGAAGACGAAGTAACCGTCAGCTCACCCAAAAAGAGGAACCTTAACCTCCAAGAAAACATTGATCCGACTATCGGATCATCCTTGAACTCTGTTCAAACTCAGGAGGAGAACAGAGAAAATTCTCAGGAAGTCGCTGCCCTCCCAGGTCCGCCGCAAGGACCACTTTCAATCAGGAATTAGGTGCGTAATATGATAGCACAATTTGAAGCTTCCGATCGAAGAAACTCGGAAAGATTCGACAGAATCGAGTCTCGTCTAAACGAGAGTAGCCTCCCGTCTACACAAAACAACTGGCCAGACAGAGAAATATTAGCCAGCGTCCAAAGAAATCTGTTAGGAACGATTCCGAATCCACAACCAACAAACATGACCGGACCAGGACAGACTACGACGCTAAACACATCAGGGCAACAGGCGCCGACTATGTGGATGCAGCAGTTGTATACAAGATGATGGAGGATATGCGGTCTCAGTTCCATCAAGCTACCAGCTCGGCACTAGAGATTGGGCGAATTTTGGCTCAAGCTTGAAACTTGTCCTTTGCATCGAGACTAAAGTCTTGGTAAATCGGAGACCAAGAATAAGGTGCCCGACATAAGATGGGACTACTGACCCAATCGAATTCATGAGTGCTTTCAACGTCATGACGAATGGGACCACCTACAATCCCGACCAGGAGGATGCATACTACTGTCAACTCTTCACCAAAAATCTAACCGGCGATGCCCTAGTATGGTTTACCAAGTTACCAATGATAGCAAAGTTTTGCAAGCTCTCTATGTTATCAAATCCTCGTAGTACTTGAGCTATCGAACCAAATAAGCGTGTTGCTAGCATTAAGGGTATTCTTAAGCTATCTAATTCAAGTGCAATCTAATCAAAGCTAGAAGATTCAACCAGACAAAGCAGAATAGGTTGGAAACAGAGCATAAAATATAAAAACAGAGCAATGGAAGAAAAAAAAAAAGAGCAACAACTACAATCGAAATGCAAGTGACTGAGCTAAGTAATAAACGAACTAAGGAGGGGTCTTGAGGAGCTAGGGTCATCAATCTCAGCAGTCCTAGTGACTAATCACCTATCCAACCACCTAATGGATGATCTCTAAACCATAGATAACAACAGCAATCAGATTCACTCTCATGAATTCTAACCTTTTCTTAGCTACAATCAAAGCCATTCTCATAGTGATTACAACAAGGAAAGCATTAAGAACTATCTATCTAGCCTAACCAACACCCTAAGCATCTAATCTCTTAGGCAAAAGGAGCAGATTCCAACTCTAGGTTCTATCTAGCATTTCTACAAACACCTTGTGCGCACAAATGCATGAGATCAGATTTCACATGGCCAGAATGAAATAAGCATGAAGAACACCTAGAATAGAGAGATCTAGCATGAACAACCTTGGATAAACAATCGGGTCACTAAATCTACCAAGATCTCCTCAATTCCTCCAAGCAATCTACTCAAGGATCATGTAAATAAGCTTAAACCCATAAAATAAAATAGAGAACATAATTAAAAAGAGCAGAGAAAGATAAAACAAGATTTAGTAAACAAACCAAATCAGAAAATCATTCAACCATACAAGATCTAAGCATAAATCCATGAGGAAAAAGAGGAAAACAACACTTGAATCTCCAAATCTATTTCTAAAAACGTGGATGTCTGTTTTTTAAGGTAAAAAGAGCTATTTATAGTCCAAAAATCCCAACCCTAAACGTGTCAATGAAATAGGTTTCTGGGATATTAACTCGCTCTATCGGCGAGCTGCACTGGCAAGTTGGTAGAACTGAGTTGCCACTCGCCACACACTTCGAGTCCTAGGTCTTAGTCGCTTCTGGTTTGCCTTTGAAAAAGTATGCTCGCTGGCTACAGAGAGTCAAGCAGGCGAGTTGTTATTTCTGCATCTTGGAACTGGCTTACTCACTGCTTGCATCCGTTACATAGGTCCGAGTCGCCTCCATTGTGCTTCTCTGAGTGTTAACTCGCCTTGGAATGGCAAGTCGAGTGAAAGAGTCGAACTGAATCGGGTCCAATTTTGCTCAAAACTTGTGTTTCTCCTTCCAGTCCAAGTCTATGATGCTCTTCACGCCCAGGTAGCTCCAAAAGTACCTGAACATCTCCATATGCAACATGTATGCAATATGAACTAAAAGGGAATCTAGAATGATAAGAATTCTATGAATATGGATGCAATGTACATTAAATGACGCTTCTAAATGTGCTAAAATGCAGACATATCAACTCCCCCAACCTTAGTGCTTGCTTGGCCTCAAGCAAGTGCATCGACCAAATAAGGAAGAGAGGTTGCATTGCTGGGAACTCAAAGCCAAACCTGCTGATTAGAGTGCTAAATCAATGTCATAGTTGGCAGTTCTAAGATGCAATTCAAACAACCTTACTTGAAGGTTTAGCAATGACATTCACAAAACTGTTTGAACTCAGCCTCAACCTACATATGTATTCACTTCAACTAATCCATTTAACATTCATTGAGCAGGAAACCATGAATCTAACTATGCAACATCATAGAGCTCGTTTGGTCAGGGGTAAAAGCTAAGAGATTAAAATGATCTATTTGAGAATCTGGTTAATCAATGCAAAAGAGATCACTCTATGAAATGGATTAGGCTTCAGCATAATGCTAAAGGTGAGAACCAATAGATGCATACAAAAGCATGACTCCTAATACCCATGCACCCAATTCGATTTCAACTTATCCAATCTAAACCTTGAAAATGATCCTAGTCTACCCGATTCACTCAAGGCTTCTTTTTTTCCAGCCACCAAGATCATAATCTTAAGCCTCCACTACAACAAAACATTAGTGTTGCAACGCTTTTTCGCGTTGCTAATTCGTTGTAAAACCATTTTACAACGAACTAGCAACGAAACGCGTTTCGTTGTAAACTGATCGTCGCAACACGTATTTCGTCGTAATTGCGTTGTTAAATTTGCAATGAAACTTTTTCGTTGCTATTTCGTTGCACAGAATTCGTTGCAATATCGTTGTAAAATGCGTTGTAACTGCGTTGTTAAGTCGCAACGTTCTTTACAACGGATTTACAACGAAAATTAGAGAGGGATTAGGGACTCTATTATTTGCAACGGA
>OVAX01000223.1:0-103491 GCA_900406405.1 Lepidium africanum | reverse complement strand
TACTAGCCCAAATACTGTTTGGGCGAGAGGCTGAAAATTGGTCTGTATGACCCAATATTCCGAAAACCTAATCGAGCAAGGACCCAAAATTGGTTTATGTTCAGTTAATTAAAGGTTTAAAATTGTAACCAATTGTTGATTTACAACAAAACCATAATTATCTACGTGACATAAAGACTCCTTTTTTTATTGAAATTGTACAAAACTAAACAAAATTAAAACAATTTGTACAATTAGACTGATTATGTATACTATGTGTAAAATTCGATTGTCACTATCTAATTTTGGGTGCAATTAGACCTTGAATGCATATTTTAGATGAAATTAGATAGAAAGTCTAAATATAGATTAATCTGTTGTTATATCGAAACTTTGAGGTAGAAATAGACGGTCCATCCAACATATTATAAAAAATTTGTAAGATATTTCTAACATAGTTCTATTGTTCTTATTATAAAAAGTTTGTAAGATATTTCTGTCTCCAATTCAAAATATAATAATTAATTTGTTCATAACTAATCAACCACGGCCCTACAAAATCAATTGTCTAACACAATTTTTTTTCGAAACAAATAAATTCCGACGCCGTTAACAATATTACGCAAGGAAATATGTTAGGAATGAGTTTTGAAAGATGTGACTATAAATTGAACTTCAGAAATGTGTTAGGAATGAGTTTTGTTTGTCTATCAAATTTTTTTTTGTAACTAAAGATTTCTCAAATCTTACGGAAAAGTTATAGACTATTTTTTAGGAGGTTGTAGAGCTTACTAGCCAAATATTTAATTAAACGAAAATCATAAACTCATATCAATATAGAAATAACCAGATGATTTTATTTCGCGTAGAAGTATCTTATATGTGAGCGCTTTAACGTTCATGTACCTACTATCTTCTTGTTTATAAAAAATTTATTTCCTTCTTTGTTTTATTTCTTCCACATTTTTTAAAACTTAAATAAATTAACATTAAAAAAGGTCAACAAAAGGCCAACATCCAAACATACAAACAAAAGATAAAAGGCTCAAAGGTCCAAACAGAACTTAAGAAAATTAGATCGAAACTACTAAAAGAAAGCCCGAAGGCCTAAAACGAGAATTGCGACATTGAAGCAGGGAACCAGAGAGAACATAGTGGTCATCATGTTTTAGTCTTGAATGATGCCACCACTTCATCTGTATTCATCTCCTTATTACGTCTGTTTGATCCACTTGAAGAGCATGCAGTTCCACTTGCACCTAGACGAACTTCAGAACCTGTTTTGTAATCCGGAAGGGCATTAACATCCGATACAAACTTGTCATTGTTGCCCATGATAACATCATCTACTGTGACCACACCAACACATGTAGTTATGTTTTCCGTCGGAGCCAGGATTGCTGTTGGCAACGGAGATGGAGGCTGAGTTACCAAAGACATGCTCGTAGAGGAAGGTTCACTCTCGGAGCTAGTGCTCATATCTCCTCCAGCAGGCAAGAGACTGTGCAGATAATCCGATGGTTGAAGTGTGTATGTGCAGAAGCACGTGTTGTGAGATAACTTTTGGCATGTGAGACAGAAACGAGAGACAAGCTCATAGGAAAACTCCACTTGAAACATATCACCGCTCTCACAATGGATGATCTTCTAAAACTTCAGTCTATTTTCATGCCTAAACCTCACCTTAGCTCTGATTGTGAAAGAGCTTGTGGCAGAACCTTCGTGTAAGTCGACTTCCAGAACACCACCGAGGCAGTTAGCAATGATTGAAACCGCCTCTTTGGAAGCAAACTTCATAGGCATATTGGTTATTTCTTCTGCATTTAATAGAAAAACTTGTTCTTTTTGAAACAAAAAAATTAGTTTTATCATACATAATTTATTCTTAATAATATAGACCGTTGGTTTTACTTCAAGTTACATAATTGATTCCATTTGTTTCTTATCAGAAATGAGATAGTGACAATTTCGTTACTTTTCACTACATGTACTAAAATTTGGTTTAAATTTTTCTAGGAATTATATATATATATATATATTATATATTATATATTATAGGAGAGTTTGAATCTCTCCATAGGTAAAAGACACATCAACATGTCATGTCATTACTAAAAGAACCAATCAAATTACAAAATTAAAATGAAGAAAACTTAATCGTGATTTATTAACGTGAAGAAAACGAAATCATGGTTTAGAAATAATACAAATCAGTTAACATTCTGTAACAACTGATATATCTTTTTAAATCTTCTTTTCGAAACCAAAGAATTGTTTCTATTTTCCTCCACACCATTCCTTTCTACCGATCATTAAAATCTTCTTACGATGTCACTAATGTCCTCTGGTTAGAGGATATACGCCAACAATCTAGAACATGCCACTTGGAGGATCGAGGTCATTGCTTATATCAAGTGAGTTTCGGACTAGGATTTTAGGTACTACCAATCAAGGGAGGAGTTTGCAGTCTTGCAAAACTAAGGAATTTATATGTAATTCTACTCTATTATGTAGCTTGCCTATCTGATTCTGTACCAATGTCCTTAGATCAATTTAGATGTATTTAATGCAAAACAAAGAAAGATGCATATTAAGAGTGATTGTGATCAGAGTCGTTTTCTTATTAAAGTACAATGCGTATGAGTTGTGATCTTGAAAGTTATTTGTTATTGTTATTGAATTCTATATTTGTATATATCATGTCATGGGTCACATGTGGTTTTGATAGGTAACATCTTTACTAATAATAGACTATGCTTTTGAATTTTTGATCCCTATGATTTGAAAGATATTTATGTTAATTGGCGGGGATCAAGCAGATGAATTCAAAGTAGACGTGGAAGTAATTCAGTGTGTACGACACAAGAATCTGGTTAGGTTTCAGGGTATTGCATTGCAAGTGCATACATGTAAACTGTGGATGCTCTTATTTTGTTTTCTGGTATTACAAAAGTAATGTTGTGATCTAATATGAAATTCTTTGACTATAGGATGCTTATGTATGAGTGTATGACTTTGTCGACAAACTGGGAGCAATGGATTCATCATTCATGGTCATGTTGGAGACGTTAGCCCTCTTACTTGGGAGATCTGTATGAACGTTATATTCGGGGATCTATAGTGAATTGTTGTGATTTATTACACTTTGGTTTCAATGCTGAAACTTGATAGAAAATCATGTTGAGAAGCAAACGTTCAGTTGGTTTTTCTTTGCTCTTATGGCTTTGCTGGGTTTCTTCATGTCTCTGTAAAGGTAATAAATACCTTCCTTCACCCAATTTGTGTTTGAGAAATGAGAAAGAATATCAGAAATCAAGCTCATGCTCGTTTGGTTAATTTGTTTGGTGTCTCGTGAATTATTTGTCAAACTAAATGCTTTGATGGTGTGATTAATTTGCTCATGAATATGTTGAAGCAAGAATTTCCACTGAACCTTGTGTATTTCTGTTTTAAGAATCTTACCTTCAGTTGTTGTATCCTGAGAATATGTTCTCTCTTATCTTTAAAATGAGAAAGCAGCTCATAACTCTACATGGTCATTTAAAATAAACAATATTTGGTAAGAGATGGATTTAATGCCTAAGATATTACCATATGGAGATGTCATGGAGGATGAGCATGACGAAGATGACAACCATGAGATAAGCGATGATGAAGCTTCAAAATTCCAGATTATCAGGCAATTCTTGTTTGTTTTAATGTTTTGGTAATTGATGTTGGTAATTTGTTGAATTTACGGGATATGGATATATAAAAAAGGAAGAAGAAGAGCAATATCCTTTGCTAGCAATGTTTAGATAAAGTGAGTGAGAGAGAGAATCTCATTAGAATTATTAACTTTGTCTTACAACAATGATTTTTGTTTTGTTTTTTCTCAACTACAATACCGCTTAGTATAATCAAAAGACTAATCCACAAAAAGAAATGATTTACCAAACAAATAATTAAAGCACTAAAGTCAAAGATGATTAGCTACAACAGAAGATTAGTGGTTCTTCTTCTATCAATTATTGTATTGTTCTTCTTTAAGCAATTTGTTGTGTATACAGGATATGGGTTTATCCAATCTCGTAAACTCAAACATTCATCAAAGTTTTATAACTAACATATTTATCTTTCAAATTAGCATTCCTACTTGACATTTTTTGTGGAATTAAAATTAAAAAGATTTGTTGTATATTTGACAGAAATTTATATATTTTAAATATAAGATCAAATATAATTTATATATCTCTTGCATCACCAATATATCATTAGAGAATCACTATTTTAAAAAGGAGAATTTGAGAGACTATACGTAAATGATACTCACCATTTTTAAAATAACGATTTTGGAGACTATACATGTTCAAAATATATATATATATATATATATATCTATAAGATATTTTAAAATTAAATATGATATATGTTTCTTGCCTAATTTGAATTTTATAATAGTTTGAAAGAAATTTCAAGAAAATAATTTCTCAGCATCGAGCGGGTTTGTATCTGGTTAGAAGTCTGATAAAATTGAATTTATCTATGTTTTGACGTCATTCATGTTTCGTCATCATCTTTGTTTCAATCTCGCTACTAGTAGAAGATATGTATTATATTTTTGTCCGTTCTACCATTTAGTTCTCACTGGTTTCACCATCAAATTGGTTTTTTTCAGTGGTTTTGCATAGTTTTGACTCTTGGATTCTCTCTTCCCGATAATTTCGATATTCAGGTTAGAGAAGTAGAATGTTTGAGTTTATAGCTTAGTGTTCTAGTTTATTCCCTTGCTTGGGTTTAGTTTCTGGAAAAATACTTGCTTGGGTTTAGTTTCTGGAAAAATACTGTTTACCCGCTTGCTTATGTATCTTATCATTGTATCCTATTACGGTTCTAATATAATTACGATGAAAGAAAAAAAAAGAAAAGTCTAAAAACCAACATCTTTAAACCCCCAAAAATGAGAGAATGGAGTTAAAAAATTAGAAGTTAACTATCTAAATCCTATATACATAGTACATATTAGTTAAGCATGTAAATACATATAAATAGATTGTACATTAGATTCTGTTTATGAATATTTAGGACTATTTTTGGAGAAAGAAAAGAATTGAGGGGTCTCCGAACAAAAAAACATTTTCAACAATTCCAGAGGACTTTTCTCCCTCTATCTTTCTCTATAGACAAATTTATATATTGATGAAGGAAGAACACACAACCTCTCTGTTTTCTCTTTACATGAAGTAGCTCAGTGAAGTCTTCTTCCTTGAACCTCCTTCTCCATAAAGCTCATTCCATTGCTGAAGCTCATTCATATTTGATGAATCAGACGACACACTCGCACACACCTAAAACACAAAACAATCTTTAGTAAATCCCAAAACTTGACCAACAAATGTGAATCTAGTCTCTATGTTTCAATCTCTCAAACCTGTTCATGTGCAGACTTGAAATCATTCATGCTCAATGGTCTAATGTCTGTACTTTTATATAACTCTGGCATTGGTTGGTTTTCGGCTTGAGCCATGCTTCTCTCCTGTGAGTCATCAAAATTTAGCACTAGTTTATATTGGAAACTACATTTCATAACCACTGGATCTAAAACAGAGCCAAACCTTCTTTTCTTTTTCCAGTATCTCCCGGATAGGAATATGTGCTGCTGTCACGCAAAGATTCTGCAAACAAAGTGTATGTTGTTCAGAATGCAGTCTTTAAGAAATGGGTTTTCAGTTCTTGCTGTAAATGGGAAAAACTTTCAGACCTTTAAGTCACTCCCTGAGTACCCATCTGTCATAATTGCTATAGCTTCTAAATCTACGTCTTGTGCCATCTCTTCTTTCGCCAAAATTACGCTTAAGATCTTCGATCTGTTTGCTGAATCAGGCAAATTAACCATCAACCTGCATAGAAGATCTACTCTGAGCGTTGCTTTGACAATGGCAAAGATACTACAAACAGGGAATATTTGACGTTTTATTACCTTCGAGGAAGCCTTCTAATTACTGCTTCGTCAAGGTCAAATGGTCTATTGGTAGCAGCCAGTACTAAAACTCTTTCTTTATCCTTTGTTCGTAGACCGTCCCAGTTTATCATGAATTCGTTCTTCATCTTACGCATGGCTTCATGCTCTCCTGGATTCTCACGTCTTCCCAACATGCTATCAACCTAAATAATATCGTTCCCATTCAAAAGAAAATGTAATGAGAATTGAGAGATCGTGAAGCTAACTTATGATAAAAATTACAACAAGGCATTCAAAGAAGTGTAAAGCTGTGGAACATACCTCATCAACAAAAATGACGCTTGGAGCTATCTTACTTGCTAAAGAGAAAACAGCTTTCACATACTTCTCTCCCTCTCCAAACCACTGCAAGAACAATGTGTATGTTAGATCTAATATCAAAGGAAACTTCACCAAGTTAAGTCACAGTCTTAAGAAATAAATACCTTCGAAGTAATGCTGGACATTGAAATATTGATAAAGTTAGCACCAGCTTCAGTTGCAACTGCCTTTGCCAGCATAGTCTTTCCCGTACCAGGTGGTCCAAACAACAGTATACCCTTTGTTGGCTTCATGATAAAAACACATAGTTCAGTTTCCAGAGAAGAGAGTGAAATAGGCAATTGAAAATGAACAGTGGTAAAAGTACCTTTGTAAGCTGGCCTTTGCCAAACAATTCGGGTCTTTGAAGAGGAAGCATCACCAACTCCTTCAAGGTGTCTTTCACATTTTCCAAAGCTCCAATATCATTAAATGATACACCAATATCGCTTGGAGGAATGACGTCAGACAGGAGTTTTTTCTCGAATTCATTCTCGGTAACAACATCCTAAAATAAAATAGCGTAGTAATTATTAAAATCCTCAAGTTACTTGGAAGTCAAAAAAGCATAAGGTTAATAGATATTTACTTTAAGGGATTTCTTGCTCTTGCTTTCGTTTTGAATTCCATGCAACACTTGCAGGCCAGATGTGATGCTGCAACACAAAACATACGTTTATTCGCAAGAAAAATATCACAAGCGCAATCCAAGTTGTAGAGCAAGATCTATATTTCAAAGCTCCTACTCCAGTAAGCTCACCTGTCTGCCGAAATGATAAGCTTGTTGTCTTTCACCATCGGTTCTGAGCAGTTCATGAGATGGTAACTCAATGCCCAGCCTACTACTTTCTCCACACCTATCAATCATACATTTTTCGGTTAGACAATAACCAGACGCTCAAGGAGGAAAGGCAGAAAAGAAAAATGTTAAAAGATGCTCACTATCAGAAGGAAGGGTTTGATCTTTTATGCACAAGGTTTCAAGGTCAGGACAGACTAGACGGCTTCTGCTAAGGATCTGCAAGAACCATAAACAAATACATAAGTAAACAAAAAAAATGAAAAAAGGAAACATTTAGATAGACGTGGGACTTCATTGCACGATGCTCACTGTGCGAATGCTGGAGATATTAGCTTGAGCCTTCAAGATCTCTGTATCGCGATCAAGTTTTTCCTTCCAATCCAGCAGCACAGCTTCATCCTGTTAAGTTTTTAAGAAAAAAAGAAAATGAAATAAACAGAAACAGATGGCTCTAATCAAAAAAAGGACAGCAAAGGCTCATACCTCAGGTAACTGGATGGTCACTTTGTTAGGAAATAGCCTAGTGACTTGTTTCGCTGATTTAGGCATTTCTTTGTTCCTATCCTGCAATCTACCACCGAAGTTATCCTGCAGAAGACATGAAGAATCACGTTCAACACGTCAAAGAGAACAAGAATTTAAGTAGTTATATGCGTATATGCTGCAACATCAATTTTACAATTAACCAAAACGATTATTCAACGCCATGAGCCTACCGGAAATGCAAGATCCAGCAAGGCTGTCTGATTGCTGCCAAACTTTGTGAACAAGAAACCTCCAGGGTGAGACTGATATTGAAAGATCAAATAATCATATTAACGTTTTTGAATAGAACTAAAGAAGATAAAGACAGCTTAAGCATACAAAAAGTGAGATTAAATAGAATTCATACCTTCTCCTTTCGGCTGTCCAATTGGGTTTGGGAAGCTATGACAACAATATTCTCCAGTAAATTCTCAAGCTTGCTCTTCAACGTTACATAAACATCAGTGTTACCCGAGACAGATTTGTCTATGTCTTTCAAAAACAATATCAATGACCCTCTTTCACTTTCATTATACGCCACCTACAATTATCATTCAAAAGGGTATAGTTACAAGGAACAACTAGTACTCATCAATATAAGAGGCAACTAAAGAAGGTAAAAAATACCTCAAAAATTTCATTAATGGCAAGTTTATCAGCATCATCACTGGAAGAATTTTCTAACCGAAGTGAACTTGCTGCACACGGAGAATGTCATTACTACAGTTAACTTTTTTAACGCAAATGTGTATGTATTAGCACGAATATTACCAGTACAAAAAAAACCATGGCCTTCTTCACATAGACCACCAAGATCATTGCCATCTGGTATCGAGCTATCAAATCTAACCCCGATTTTTGAAGATCCATTGTCTTCAAATGCAAGGAGTACCTTCCCTTGAAAACCTGTTGCCGGTCCCCTAGAAAGAATAGCATCAAAAAATGAATTGTAATAACGATCTACATCAGATGAAAAGGCCTTTAACAAAAGAAGAAGATAAATACAACAAACGATACCTAGGTGGACCTTGAAGAGAGGCAAGTGAAGCAGTTGAAGGGCCAACAAACTTTACTCGATCACCTAAGGTTACAGAAGTGCTCGTTCAATAACACAGAAAGTGACACAGCAACGAAACTAAAATTTAAGACATGTAACTATACCTGCTTTAAAAGTGTAACTTTTTGAGGATGCTGTTGACACTTCTTGCCTCGGAGCAGCCTGAGAACTCAGTGTTGATCCACCTGTTATATCAGCCTCAACACTTGAAGTTGGTTTCTTATGCTGCAAAACAACAGCTTGAGCAGCCTGTACGGCTCGTTTAGCAATCACCGAGAGTCTTTCACGCCTAAAAATTTCTTTAGCTGAATCTGCTTCCTTGCCTGTTGATCCCTGAAGCCATCCAGACAAAACCGAGAATCAATGCTAGCAGTAATGTGTACACCCAATAACTTAACAGAAATGTGTGAAACACAATAACGTAAAAGATTGCCACGAATACTCATGCATATAATCAAAAGCTCAGAAACGAAAGAGTAAATAATGGCTCCATGAAAGTTTACCCCCGGTAACAAGAGAGAGTCAACAATCATCAACTTGGCCCCAAAATTTTTCGCAAGCGCCTTTGCTAACATTTCCTGATATATTTCAGAGCCTTCAATATAGTTCATAAGAGAATTTCGTTAGGTAAATGGAAATGAGAAACAAAAGAATTATACGAAATACTGTTCCAGAGTTTTCCTCATACCAGCTGGTCCAGAGAGCAAGATACGGGGACACATTGTTGGCAAGTCTGATGCATACTTTGCGTACTTGCTTTCACACTTCAGATGGACATATGTTGATGTTATCAAAACATCCTTAGTTGTGCCACTACAACAATTCAGGAAAGATGTTTATCCAAACTTATAACACTATATAATACGTGTTTTCCAATTTTCCAAACCAATATAATGTAGAAATTTAATAGAATATCATATGCACTACTGACCTTAAGAAATATGGGAAGTTCTCAAAAGAAACTTCTATGTCCTGAGGATTGAGTACTCCTTGTCGCAGGCTGTCCTTATGTGCTTGCCGTCTAGTTGATACCAAAGTTGATGTACGGTTATACTCCTTCAGTGTTTCCCTCACTTCCCGTCGTTCATCCACAAGTATTTTGGAAAAGCTACCCCTTAAATCAAATTCAGAAGGATCCCCAAGTAAGCTCAATATTGGTCTAATTTCATAACCAGAACCAGGAATATTTCCATCTTCAGCTTCTTGAAAAGGGTCCATTCCATTCCCATCTGCATTCTGGTCATCATTGGCAGCACAAGAGGCTGAAGCAACAGTTTTCTCCGTTGAAGCAATAGCAGCATGATCATTGTTACTATCAGCATCGTTCATGTCAACATCAGTTATACAACCATTGCAACTAGAAGGTAGCACAGGGACTTCAGAATTTTGCTGCCTTTCAACATTTTTTGCAGTGGGTGGTAGAAAAGGGACATTATGTAAGTTTGTTAAAGATGCCAATAAAGAGGCCCCATCTGCAGATGAAGAATCTCCTGCTCTTGTCTCGGCGTGAAGCTCTTTCAGAGGAGCAGTCTGCGTTTCAAAAATGCTCAATGAAGAAGTTCTGTCTGGAGCTGCTAGATTTCCATCTTTAAGAGGCTGAAATATCTGAGTACTCGTCAAGGAAAAATATGATAACCACGGAGTAAAAAATAGCAAGAACCTCATAGATAGACAAAGAAAAGCTTTATATATAATCCCTAATTACGATATGTGGATAACTTTCGATACCACTCTTAAAAGGATACATAAGCATGTTTACCAGGGGTGCTGAAGACAACCTCATCACCACCCCGCAGATGAACACAAGTACTTCTTTGGTAAATCTTGCCATTGACCTGAACAAGAACTCCATTCCCTATTATCTCCAACGATGCAACTGATGGACCTCCGTGCTGCAGAAAAGAATATTATATTAGAAGGCTTTTGGTCCCTAAGACTAGGTAAAGTCCAATCAGACATGGTTCCATACCTCAGACTGCCTCAGTTCACAAAGAACACTGGGCATAGATTGATCTCTGATACATAAATCACATCCTCTCCGTCCAACAGTAAACACAGAGCCTCTCATGACACGATGAGGGTTCTGCAATTGCATATAATAGCTAAGGACAGTCAGAAACCATTAATAGTCACAGGAATTATGATGGGAAGTTGAGAAATCCCAAGATCAACTAGCCAGACAAACAGCAAACTGCAGCAACTTCAAATCAGCCATCATATCAACTATGAAGAGAAATGGCCCCTCTAAAACATGCAGCTGGGTAAATCTACACTGTGTTCACAATTCTTACTTATCAAGTACGTTTTCCCTATTTACTAAACTTTTAACAAGAAGATATAAAAGACTTCTCTTCTAAAGAGGACAAAGTTCAGTAAGAGATACACAAACCAAGTTCACCAAATAGTGTACATTGTCAAAAAAGTGCCCCGCAGCGACCCAAATTATCGCAAAACATCATGGAGAGAAAAGAAACTTGACATCGCAGCCAACATAAACCAAAAGCCACGATCTTTCCTAAGTTCCCCAACCGCAAAAAGCTAAACATGCAAAATAACACACCTGGGGATACTGAGAAAGCAGTTTCGCCCAAGGGGCTTTAGCAATCCGCTTCTTTGAGGATTTCGATTTCTCAGCTTCCACAACCACTTCACCTAAATTCCCCAAAACGAATAACCAAAACATATAAGAAAAGAGATAACCTTTTTTGAAACCCATCAAAAGACAACATGCAACATGCGAACCTGCAGGAGTAGGCGTCACCACGCCTTCAACTTCTGGATTTGTGTCGGTCTCAATCACCGGCACATCAGTCGTAGTAACTGGTCTTTCCGAACCATTAGCATGTGGATCAGAAGTTCTAAGTTCCGGCTCTCCAGATTCCGATCCAGGATCCGAACCTGGTCTTTGATTTTCCACCGGAACCTCACTCGCCGATGAAGACGCTGCCGGTTCCGCCGCCGCCTAAAACCAAAAACACAAAATCGAACGAGAATTTAAAAATTCAGAAAACCCAGATTCAAATCCAGGAAACGAAAATCAAAACCTCATTCCTACAAACAAAATCCACAGTTCTAAGTAACGCATTGAAAGGAAGTAACGGTGGGAATCGATCTTAACCTTGGCTCGTTTACTAGGCCGTGAAGAAGATGATGTTTCCTGAGAAGAAGCAGTAAACCGCCTAGACGCGGAAGAACTACGCCTTGTTTCAACCATATCTAAAACGATCTCTCTTATTCACCGCCGCCGCTTGATCCAGAGAAGAGAGACGCTTCGAGAAAGAGAAAGAGAAGAGAGATTTCGTAAGAGAAAGATGAAAGAGTTTTACTGCAAAGTCAGTTTATCTTATAAAAATATTAAATAGAGAGAAACTGCAACTTCTTCTAATGATAAGTCGCGTATCTGTTCTTATTTATTAACTTTCCATTTTCCATTTTCTGTCATTTTGCTCTTTAAAATATAAAAAAGTTTCCATTTTTTTATTAACTTTAAGAAAGATATTTATCATTGTTTTTTAGCTAGACGATAATACTTGAGCTTTTATCCAAAAATGAATATAATTTAGTTTAGATTTTTGAGTGAAGTAGTAGATTCTGTTTCACTTATTGTAAAGTTTTAAAAAAATCTAACGCCCAACGGTCAAAATTTGATTTTTTTTTGCCATTTTTACAAAATCTCAATTGGAAGACTAACATAATTTTTTATCAAAGAAAAAAAAAGAGTTTTGGTCCGGTTCGGTTGGATTTTCAGGTTATCACGTTAGAGAATAATAAATTTATATTATTTTCAAGTCTTCATGAGTTTTGGATAAAAAATGACCTTATACCTAATGGATAATAGCAATAAGACCTAATAGAATAATTATGTAGATCTAATCCTGGATCAATATTTTTTTATTCGGGTCTGGTTTAGATGCGCATAGTCGAGTAAATTGTTCAAGTGTATGAAAGACCATTAAGAATATGCTTGGGGCAAGTAGATAGTTGCTGATTGTACCGTTACATTTGTTAATTAGTATAAGTTTACAAGTTGACAACTTGAAAGTTGCATTTACTGGATTTGAAGTAACACTTTTACAGCAAATTGATACGTAATTCTCACTTATGTTTTACCAGTTTAAAGTTGTCATGTTTAGGTCGTGTCATAAAATAATCTTCAGTTGTAATATTTTTGGGTATTTTTGTATCCACCAAACTTCTATTAGCAGTTAGGACCGAACCTAATGTTGAATTAAGCATGTGTTCATGTGAACTGATTCCCCGCCATTATTAAACTCTAGACTTCACTGTTGTAGTAAATTCACAAGTAAAGATCCACTAGAGTGTAATTAGGTAACGGCCCACTTGAGTAGTGTGCTTTTAAGGCCAGCCCATTAAACTCATAACTTCAAATACAGCACTCAAGAAGAAGAGACCTCAAGAGATATGGAAAAAGAAGAAGAATCACTCTGACCAAGCATTTTGGGATAGGAATCTTGAAAAGCTCATTCTTGGAAGTTATCTTCTCTAGTTTCTGAATATCAGTAACTTCGCCGGTTTAACCTGAACCACATTACAAAAGAGCTTTTTTGGGTTAATTTTACTCAATTACGAAAAAATCGTGACTAAAAAGAGGTACATCATCTACAAAGATATAGGGCCTGATTGAAATTGCTTTTGTTTTTCGGATTTGGAAAACAAAATTTTTTGTAAAACATTGAAATTAAACTAATCATATTTTAGAGTAAAAGATAAAATAGAGTATCATGCAAAGATTTTTATTTTTCAAAGCAATAAAACGAAAACAATCCTCAACAAACTCTCCCGATCAGTCAGGGCCATAATTTCTAGATAACTATCTAACATTACGGGTTCGGTAATATGCCTTGCGATCAAACGCAGGTGGAATTAAAACTAAGGACTCTGAAATTTTGAAAAGTTTTCAAGATATGGTAGGAAAGCCGACCGAAATAGGTTTTGTATAACGAGATCTATGGCCAAAATTTAATTATCTATTTAATCTTGTTTAAGATGTTCGCCATCGTTAGATCGGTACTTAGCGATTAGACAAGAACCTAAATGTTTGTTTTGTAGTATAGTTCCCTTTTAGGTTTCTGAATGCATAGTGAGTATTCGAAAGTAACTATTTATTCCCATTTCTGAGACCTTTGATGAAAAAAGAAAGTTATAATTTGAGAGTTGTTAAGGGTTAGGTTGAGAGTTGGTCACTTGCGTTACAAGTTGAGCACTTGAAACCGGTTATTCAATCCGACTATGGAAGAGGTCAACATCTAAACCAAACCCGGTTTGATCAAACAATGGTTTCTACTCTGTAGATAGATAGGAGAAGTCAAAAGTATTCAAAAGATTCAAACACTTGATGGATCATAAGACCCTGATTATTCACATACTAAAATTACAAATCAACCCGGTTTAATCAAACATAGGTCTTTTATACTAATGTGCAGAGACATGAATCTTTAAAAGATAAAATCAAATATTAAAATACACTTCATGGATCATAAAACCCATGATTATTCACAATCAAATCTAATCAAGGTGAAAACATAAGACATATAATATCCATAACTTAAACTTGCCCCTAATATCCTTGTCACATAGGGATTACGGGATTCCCTAGAGTCGAACTTGTAGTTTTTTGTAGTTCTAACTTCTGCAACGAGCAATAGCACTGCAACCACGACTATAAGGATTAGCTTGAGCTCCATTTTGACAATTGTAATAAGATGCACCTCTTCTTGAACAAGGAACACTGTTTCGTTTCAAAGATTGATAGCTTATGTATTTCGTCGTCGCTAATATTCTTCTGCTAATCTCTGAATCCATTTCTTCTTCGTCTGCTCCAATACATTCTGCAATTGAACCGTGACAACCTGAGCCATGGACTCCATTTGTGGCCCATTCTAGACCATTGAGATCCTCTGTGAAACCGGCTTGGACTTGATGTGAAGAGAAGATGAAGAAGATGATGAGTACAATAAGAGTTGAGAACAGAGTAAAGGACTTAGCCATTTTTTTGGTGTCTTTCTTCTTTCTTTGGCTTCTAGTTTTGATTATTAATGCATAAGTTTATGTTCATATATAAATACATGGTGAGTGCTTGGACTTGGTTTTTATTTATTTTTGTAATTACAATAGAAATGTTTGAATATCATATTCTCGAAATTGAATTGACAATTATATTAAATAAAACTATGTATATTAGTGGTTTTATTAAATCGGAAATTGTTAGGAGTGGTTGAATATTTGTTAGAGCCGACACGAATTAAACCAAAAGGATTTGATTTATATAATATAGTTGAGCGGTCAAGGTTTTCTTCATTATACATATGAATTTAAATAAACAACACTATCATGTTTTATCATCTCAAAGCACTGAATCTACAAGACATAATTAATTTTTTCACTAGTCTTGACTATATCAAATTGCAAATTATCTTGATCTTGAATAGTCACTAGCCCTAGACATGAAAAAAACAAAATCGAAAAACTGAACTAAATCGAAAACATATATTCAATTCGGTTTCGGTTGCAAGTGATCTTTAGCCTAGTGGCAGATGGTAAGTCCACTAAAGACAGGCACACTTACATGTTCAGGATCGAGTCTCACCGCCTGTATTATGGAAGAACTTGGCTAATGGACCGACCAGTTAGGTCCAATATTGATAAAAAAAGAAAAATTTGGTTTCGGTTTTTTTGGCAAAAGTTTCAGTTCCGGGCAAAGAAGCTTCTTGGAATCTGAAGTTTGTTGTGTTCTTTTTTTCATTCAGTAAACAACGATCATTGCCTCACTGGCATCGACCAAGATCAATATGGCTCACCTTTAGTACCAACTATTTTAACTACTGGTTAACTTTTTATATAAATAAAATTTGAAACATGAAAAGCTAAATGTTTCATTTTCTCTTCCCAACGACTATAAAAGAGAGTTGGCACATCGTTATCCCAAAAAAAGAAAAAAAACCTAACCCCTTCATTGACTACAATTATCGAGAATTATTAGACTACCACTTTCTCTACTAAATCATGTTTTATATTAAGAACCAAATCAAAACGCGTTTATACACTTACCAGCCTTAAGGTTCCATGGATCAGTCGTCTCATATAAACATGATGATACTAAGAATATTTCATAGCAAACCAATCTTAACCAAATCGAGATCTTAGAAATCATATAAATCAATTGGTATAATACAAATATTTCAGTTTTCATAATGCAAAACTGTGTTCACATATTATACAGACATGTTCTTCTCATTTGAACTCTCTCTAGTCTGTTCTAAGGTTTTATGAAGATACCATATAAGTAAGAAAGTTTCACAGTTTCATCTTTCTAACTTGCTTAACACGTCATCCATTGGAGGCAACTCTTTTGCGATCTCAGCCCAATCTGGCATCCCCTGTAAAACATTCTCAGAGTTTATTTCCCTTACAATGCAGAAAGCAAACAATAACTAAAAACACTCAAGGATTCATATTGCATCGAGCATAAGAAACCAAACGAGGAAAGGTTTCTAGATGAAACTTACTCTACCCGATCTGCGGACTCGACCATCTAACCGCAGTATAATGTATACATCATCGCCTGGGTTAACTCCTTCAGATATCTGTTGGTCTCTTATCCACCTGAAACAAACAAAACCAGAAACATCTTCAACACTCAAAAAGATAATGCTTCCATCTTTCCTCTTCAAACTTTGATCAGAAAAAAGGCAATGAAAGTTTACCTTTCCCATTCGGCAGGCGAAACAGTCTCAGCCTTGAACCTGATTTCACCTTTCAGCTTCGATTGAGCAACTACAGATTGAGCTCGTGTATCAAAATCATCCTACCAAGTAAAGAAATATCACTGCTTTGCAAAATGAGAAGGAAGCTGAATATATTCCTTTTTCTGGTTCCAAGCAAAGAATCTATTGGTTACCCCAATTGAAGGAAGAGATGTAGCCGCCTTTGAAGAAGCTCCAAAACCTTTTTTCTCGACTTCCGGTGCTTTCCGTTCTCCCCATACCACAGGTACTATGAGAACACCTCGTCTTAGGAGCTCGGTTCTGAACCTATCTGCTTTTTGCAACGCAACAGTAACAGTCTCTTTTTTTCCAGCTAGAATAACCTAACAACAGTGTCAATCACCTAACCAATTCAGAAATTTGAAGGCTAATTAACACTCAAGGTAGCAGAGAGTGGGATAAAAGACTCACGGGTCGAACTGTATCCCTAAGCTGCACAAGTTCAACAACACGGTTGGTTGACAGGCGTAGAGGCAACCGAGAAAGAGTTTCGTCTCGAGTTATCTGAACCATTTGTTCTTCCTCTTTCTTGTTTTCCCAGAGGAACAATGAAACCAAGACAACAATACCTGTACATTGCTGTTCCGAAAGCTTACTCGTATAAAACAGCAAATAATGATATTTTGGATATAAGATGTGTCTATTACTCACCTCCAATGTTAATTGCAGCATTCCCTGTGGTTTCCAGAAGATCTGGAGCACCATCACCGCCTCTAACTGCCTGAATCAGTCTTGGTACGGTAAAGAACGTCGAGATACCTGCTGCTGCTGCAAATGCAAAATAAAAGAATTTTCTAACGCCACGAAATGGTGCTCGTACTTCACTGATGAGTTTCAGATCTCTCCGAAAACTATCACCAATATCTTCCCCACCTAATCTAGCCTGCAGATATTCAAAGAAGTTTTCACCAATGAGAAAGTTCTTGGAGATAAGAACCCGACAGACAAAAAGGTGAGTACAAGACCTCTTCTTGCAGCTTCTTAAACTCAGGTAATGCACGAAAAGATGCTAAGTCAGGATCGTTAAGAATCGTAGCAAACTTTAGATCATAATCTCTTAAGGCGATTCGCAAGCAATCAGCAGCCTTTTTACCTTCACCCCTACCTCGAGACATAAACAATAATACAAAAGAGAACACAATCTCATCAGGACAAGTTATTATTAGGCAACTTCATCAGTACACCGTTCGAGGTTCTTACCGGTAAGCATGACAACATGCTTTGTTATAGTAAGCAGCTTGTGACACTAAAGGATTTGGATTCAAACTCAGTGCTGTCTCAAACTGAACAAGAGCATCTTTGACCTGAAAGAAAACCAACACAACAAAGTCAACTGAATCTGGTAACAACCAAAATGAATAATCTCTACTCTCCACGCATCGTTGGTTCTCAGCATAGAATCAATTACCAAATAAGACGATTTGTTGGTCTAAGTATCCACATTTATAACATATCTTCCATCAATTTAGGGTTAGCCAATTTCACATTATCATATAACCCAAAAAGGTTAACAAAGTTACAAGCTGAAACCCAAAAGCGACTGAAACAAATTCACTAACGATCACAATACCATTCGAATCGAACTCTAGAACTTACCCGTCCTCTTTTAAAGAGATCAAGACCAGTATTGACACAAGACTCAGGCGTAAGAGCATCCGTCGGAGAATTTGGAGACGAAGAAGAAGAAGAAGCAAAAACAAGGATATGAGAATCCTTATTACGGCGAGAATTAAAAAGGGTCGTGTGTCCTGGTAATAGCCATTGGCTTTCTTTCTTCACTCTCGAGTAAGGGTTAGAAACGCGGCGAAGGAAATGGCGGTTCAGCGACGGAGCTGTAGCCACAGCCATTCAATTTTCTTCTCGTTTGCAAAGAAAAAACCGAAGCTTTTATCTTAAAGACGTTTCCTTTTTTTTTTCCTCATAATTTGCTTTATTTCGGAAAATAATATTTTATTTCAGATTTATTTGAATAGTATCTACGAACTTTTTTTTGGTATCAATTACGCCCATAAAAACAACATTGTTGACTTTAAGGCTTGGCTTTATTAGACTAGGTGACTAATGAGTGATGGTTATGATAACCAAGAAAATATAAATCAACATTAAATTTGGAATAGAAAAATCAATAAAACCTAAATCAATATTTAATTTGAAATGGATAGAGCAATTAATTTCAAGATCACACCAATATGATCTAGTTGTAATATTGGAATTTGGGAAGATAATATTGTGCTATTATCGATTGAGTACTCCTAAAAGCTGAAAACATTTGTGTGGTATCAAAGATATTTCGCATTGCTCTCATGATCTTATTAGTAGTTGAATTTCATGGCTCGATGAACTGGTTTGGAGAAAAAAGTTTTGCTCGTCTAGATCAATAGATCCGTTGAACTAAATCTCACGATGTTTTTGTTGAATCGGATTAGCTGAAGTATATAAAAATAAAGCCAAAATTTTCCTTACAAATAAAAACGAGGAAGTCTCAAGTCAACATTCAAGAATTAGAAGACATATAAATTAGAGTAGCTGATTTATTCCTTTACCATCCTTCTATTTTTTGTGATCATCATGAGTTATGATTAAAACATGAAACATAAAACTTTTACTTAAAAATATCTTTTCAAATTAAATGATCATAAATAAGTCCAAACGATATTTTCTGAAAATATTATTTGGAAACAATCGTTTCAACGAAGTATTGATTGGAAGCAACGATCACTTGAATGTAACCAATGAAATCCTAAGGGTTATTGCATAATTTGGAATAATTATTTAAATCAAGTTTTTTTTATCATATTTAATCAAGTTTTACATATTAATTGTCATCTCAAATGTTACCAATCAACATTAATCTTCAAAAAAATTTCATTTGAAATCCTACCAACCGTTATAATGGCTGTTTTCAAACGACTTTCGTTTCACCTCTTATTTTTTTTCTAAAAAATCGCTTCAAACAATGCCACCAATCAAATTTAACATTGTTGACTTGGAAGCTTGATTTTATCGAAGTAGGTGTGAGAGTGATAATGATTAAGAAAACCAAAAAAATTAGTGACCGATGACGATTAGCATTGAATTTTCATTTAATAAACTACATAAATTTATCTGTCTTATTAATATACAAATTTAATAGAATAAAAACTTGAATTTTATTGAACTTCTACATTAAAAATCTAAAACGACATGTACTTTGAAATATAAAGCATCAATCAATCCTAAATCAAGAATGGATAGAGTAATTCAAAGTCAAAAGTCCAATTCTTCCTTAGAAAAAAAAAAAACGAAGTTTCAAGTCAACTATACATAGAAGATATTACTAGACTTAGAAGCTTGTTCTCTATGTTTTCTATTAATCTGATTTCTCGTACTCTAAATTTTGGAGTTGATTTTTTGGTCCGTCATGTTAGAAGGTTTGCTTGTGATTTCTGTTTGGAGACAATTTTTTTATAGTTTATTAATGAATGCATTCAGGTTCAAAAAAAACTTTATTTATGTTATATCAAGACACATAATTAAAGATTACATCCAAATCAATCTCTCAGAAATAGAGTAAACACAAAAAAGAGAGAGAAAAAAAAAAAAAGAGGAAACACACAAAAACAAAAACAAAAACAAAGTTTCTGAGAATTAGGAAATGAGATCATCACCACTTTTATTCAGTCTTCTGATTCAACATTTTTGATCCACTTAAAGAACCTTTTGAGCAGAAGGCCTAGAAGTGATGTCAGCAACCCAAGCACTAACATGTGGACGTTCATCAAAGAGTTTCTTAGTTGGTGTACCAAGTAAGTACTGAATCACAGGGATATAGTGAAGATCAACCAAAGTGAATGTATCAGCAGCCAAATACTTAGATTGACCAAGTCTATATTCATAAACATCTAGGACTTTAGCTAACTTAGCTTCTTCTTCTTTAACAATGGTTTCATCTGTGGTTAAACCATAGAAAACTTTGAAGACTTGTTCCCAAGCAAGCTTTGAAGCAACTGGGTCAAATTCATGACCTTCAATTTCTATTCCCATGGCTATGACTGCCATGTCCTTGGGACCATGTGAGAGAAGTTGATTTCCTTTGTCTGAGTATTCATGAGCTATATATTGTGTAATTGCTCTTGATTCTGTCAAAAATAAAGAAAAATTTGAGTCTAAATTCTGAATGATTAAGAGACTAAATTTAAGAGTTTTGTTATTTACCAAAAAGCTGGAAGTCTCCATCTTCAAAGGATGGAACTTTACCAAAAGGCTGCAAAACAAAACGATATGTAAAATTTTCAGACCAAGATACGGTAATCTAAATAAAACAGTTTTTTGGTAATCCAGGTGGTTTGAACTCAGGTAATATACTACCACTGTATTAAATATTTGGCTACACCAAAGCTAGGAAACTAGAAAAGATTTTTTAAATACCGTACACAATAGGGTGAAAGAGATTTGAGGCCAGATAAGTTATTTTCGTTATATCACTACACCATATTGGTTAAATAAAACAATATAACAATATGTAAGATTTCCAGACCAAACTTTGGTAATTTGGGTGGTTAGAACTCATGTAAAATGTTACCACTGTCCTAAATTCTGACTATACCCATAACCAAAATCACATAAAATCCCTTAAATATCTCACACATCAAAGAAATTTTGAATCCATATAACATATTACCACTGTTCTAGGTTATTTTCGCTCTATCACTGTTCTATAACTGTGTTGGCTAAATAAAAGTTATAAAACAATCTTTTGTGTTAGCGATATTATATGTACTTACGTTGCGCAAGATGTAAGGCTCTTGCTTGTGTTCACCATCTTTAAGCTCGATATGAACGAGTTCAAACTCGAGTTCTTTCTCGTATAGAGCGATGAGAACTCTTCTCGTGGCTGTAGAAGCTGGATGACCAAAAACTTTGATTGCCATTACTTAATACTGTTTTTTTCTTTACTGTAATATAGAGATATTTGAGGTTGATGAATAAAAATACACAAATGGAAGAAGGTATTTATACAAGCAAAACAGAGTAGTATAGTTAATAAACAAAAACAAATTATAACATTCGACGCCACCGATCTTGAAAAACTCTTTCTTAGTGGATTAATTCAAAGTCAAGATGATTTATATATTGTAGGGTTTAGCTGATTAATGTTTGATTCGTCGTTTTTATTGGTTTGAAGATTTTAAAGAATAGATAATAAACTAAAAAGCATTTAATCAGAGAAAATATCAACCACCGCGTGACAACGACCACAATAATATTATTCTAGCTACTAGTCAAAATTTGACCGACATTGTTGGGCTCACGTAGATCGTTGGGTGCTCACATTAAATTATTGAGTCCAAAGGAATGAATTTCTCGAATTCCTCTTATAATGATTTGAATGAAGGATACAAACGAACATAAGAATTTGGGTTTCACACTTTTGACAATATGGTACATTGTGATTTGTGAGGGTCAATGAAGTATCAATCTTGTTGGAAACAATGAAGGATCAATTGTATAACTAATTAACCAAATTTTATGTAAAAATACACTAGATTGCTAAAATACAATTTTGTACATTTAAAAAATCGGTGTATAATCTAAATTTTACATTTTATAATGGTTACACGATTATATAAAATCGAACTCTTATTCACCTATAGTGTAAGATTATTATATTTCAACCGTTTCTATATGTCTAATCATAAATTTAAACTTTCATAGAAATTTGGAAAAGTAACAGTAAAAAAACAACATTTTAGAAGTTGAATATCCGAAGAAATGTCTTTAATGAAGTTGTTAAGGATTTGTGTTACCCACGTAATATTACTTGAGATTTTGAGAGAGAATTGGATTATAGATCAGATTTGTCGATTTTACTATCGACAACAAAAAATTTATTTACGGAAGACAAGTAGATGTTTATTCACTTCAAATAGTTTATATGACATTCATTACCATTTTATCGTTCTTTACACTCTTTATACACCACACAACAACACAAGCTTACAAACAAATACCCAAACTCAACACACAAACAGAGTTTTCTTCTGATTACATTCATTTCATTTGCTTACTAGACCAAGATTTCTCTTGATCACAAGCCATCTTCCAAGCTTCCCTATTCGTAATCTCCTCCACCCACTTCCTCACCTTAGGTCGATTTACGAACAATCTCTTCGTTGGAGTTCCCAAAAGGTATTCTATATTTGGTAAGTGATGAAGGTCAACCAAAGTAAACCTATTACAAGCCAAGTATTTAGATTCTTCAAGTCGTTTTTCGTAAACATTTAGAACCTTCTCTAGAATAGCTTCGTTCTCTTTGACGACTAAGTAGTCAGTTTCAAGACCATATATAGGTTTTATGACTTGTTCCCAAGTGAGTTTTGATGCAGGTGGATCAAATTGATGAGCTTCAATTTCCATCCACATTGTTAGTATTGCCATTGTTTCGTGACTTCGAAGATCCAAAAGTTGTGTGCCTCTTGAGCTATGAACATATGCAATGTATTGAGTGATGGCTCGAGACTCTTGAAGCAAAAGACCCAAAATTTTGATATTAGTAAAATCGATTGAATAAAAACAAATATGTTAATTAGTGTAAGATCAAACTCACCGCATAGCTTAACTTTTTCATCTTCAAAAACAGGGACTTGACCAAATGGCTGCATCAATAACACTCAGGTGAGATTCAAAACCTAACTTTATAAACAAAACTTATGTATATATATTAGCCCTGGCATAAAAATCGGAATTGAAAAACCAAACTGAACTGCATGTTCTTGGCAAATAATATAACAATTCAAGTATTTTGGTACCTTCAATTTTGGTCTACAAACAATACCTAATAACCGTAATATAATAATTTTGATTAGGAGTAACCACTTGGAACCAAAATGATTGGTTATTTTTAGTGATTTTATGGATATTTGGTTACTTTTTTCTGTTAAAAGTAACTATTTATAACCGAACCGATTGAGAATCAAAATGATTTTGGTTCTACTTATGGTTCATATTTCGAGTGCCTATTTAGAACCTAAACCGAAAAGAACTGAATTGAACCAACTTTTCATGTAGTTACTATATGTTCAAAACCGAATATCGAATCAACTTGAACCGAACCGAAGAACTCGATGCACAATGTATATATATATGCCTTAAATGACAAGTAATCTTATTTTCAAACCACTAATCTTATGATCTAAGAACTTACATTGAGAGAGAGGAATGGATCCCTTTTGTGTTCACCAATTTTCAACTCGACGGTAATGGATTCGTAAGAGAGTCCTTTCTCGTGAAGAACAGCGAGGACACGCCTTGTATTGGTGGAAAAAGGATCACCATGAACCTTATAACCTGAAACTGTAAAGAAGAAAAATCATAGAAATGAAATTCATAAATGAGATATCACATAGTCAATCTAGGACTAAGCTAATGAAATGAAATTATATCTTTTTATTTTTCTTTTTGATCCGATTATAACCTTACCGAGCTTTTTCAATTCTGTCTCATGCTTCCAGTTTCGTAATACCTTGAACATCTTGTGTAACCAGTCCATGAATTTCTGCATCTCTCAGCTCCTAGCTAGTTATATATAGCCAATGAGGCAGTGATGTGTTTATTAATTAGCTCATTAGTATATATGCCATTAGTTTCGCAATACCAAAGCGAAGAACATTTAGCTTTTACTTGACATCCACGTAAAGACACTTTTTATTCTGTATCCATAAATGAATGGTTCCAATCATACATTATAAAACTAGTATCTCTATGGCATAGTTTAGTTTAATCATATAATAATACCTTTTTAGCTTTGTGAGGTTACTATAAACTATAAAGTATAATTATGCTTTATATTGAGATTTATCAAAAGCACAAGACAGGAATCAAACCAACAAAGAGTTTATGTTATTACCTAAAACGAGTTGAACAATTGGTAAAAACTGATTTACGTTATTATTGACATATTGACTGAAATTTGTGTGACTTTACATTACAAACTTGAGAAGTATGACGATAATATAATAACCTCATTGGTGTTCTTCACTTCCATTTCCTTCCTGTTAAAATTGAAAAAAAACTAATATCATAAGAGTTTAGTGACAAGTTGACATGGAATTAGAGCCTACAAGAGGAATCAAAACTGACCATGGTGCATATAGTCGAATAAAGTTCCCTATTTCGATATCAACATCTGCACAAAGTTTTGGACAAAAGATAATTGTCGTTTCTGTTTCTTTAGCTTGTGTGTTCTTGAGCAATCTGGAGCCCTACAGAATCGAATGTGTGCGACTCAATCAATGGTTATAATCTGATTGATAGATCTTCTAAGGGTCTAATTTAAGGACCAGTTTTATTTAATGTGTCAGAGAGATGGAGAGAAGAACCACAGAAAGGTCAATGACAACGCATTTGCAGACGACAAGCTTTCCCTCCAAGTGTCTTGACATGATTTTTACATCAACATAGCTCGACGAATCTGAGCTGCGAAACGGGAAATGAGACAAGGGAGGTACGAACAAGATCCTGTTTATATGAGAGTTACGAAGCATGGTTACCTGCTTGTTCGATTCCACCCTGCAATTTCTTCATGATTTCCATTTCTGTCTCTTTTTCTTGTTTCATGATTTGTTGTAGCATGCCATACAGGCTAGAGCCAATGCAAATTGATGCAAGAAAGAACAGGTTTTGATGTTAAGTGATATATGTGGTTTCAAGCGTGGTGCCTAAAAGGTATTGGAAGTTTGATTACCCAGATAACTTAGGTGAACTGAAGAGAAGACCTTCCGTATTCAGGGAGGAAGCTTTTACTGCTTCATCAAACCGGTCTCCAACAAATTGTTTCTTCTGGTTGGAAATGTCTGGCATTGAGCTCTGATAACTAGGCTATAGTAAGGTTTAAGATTATTTGGATATTAACTGTAATATGAGGATAACATAAGACCCATATCACAAGGAAAAAAAAGGGGAACAAAACCTCGTCATAGCTTGATGGTCCACTATCCATGGGTCCAGGAAGTTCATCTTCAGTATCACTATCTTGGAGGTTTGATGAACTTCCTTTATGAGTAAATTTCAAACTTTTTCCTTTGCGCCTGCTGTACTGGAGCAGAAAGGAAGCCAATGAATGATACAGAGAACTAAGCAAAGTAACAAATCAATTGCTAATCCACTGGATAAGTAAGATATACCGGTTTAAGTTTCGTTTTACCATCCTGGATTTATCTGCAGGAACGTTCGAAGGCTTGGGTATAGCATCTTCAGTCCACTGGTGCGGAACATCCCTCAACTTAGCAACAGCAATATCCTGTCTGTTTTCTGATCGTTCATCAAGCTCGTTAGGGCAATCAGTAATTGGATCCTCCTCTATGGCCTGCTCAGCAGCAGACTCAACGATTTTGGCCATGTCACTAATTTTAAATGACATTTCTCCATGAGTATGCGAGTGAAACGAAAACTTTGGCCTCAGATGATCTTTCACAACTGCAAAGACATTAGAAACTCAGCTCACAGATTTCCGAAGTTAATGGGCTCATGATCCGTTTTTAAGTTTTCTTTCAACGTGCCCTTCCATTAACTTCTACAGTAGATACTAAGAAGGGTTTTGGATGAAACAAATACCTTTACTACTACTACCTTTGTTGGCTCTGAAGCCAGATAGAAGGGATGACGATGAAGCAATACCATTCAAGTGGATATGTGACTCAATAACTTTACTTATAGTAGACCAAGTTCCCACTTGTTCGTCATGTGGAATCTGAGGGCAACAATAATCATCATTACAAGATACATAAGTACATCGACTCAATAAGAATATACTGTCACCAATTCGACAAAGTAACTTTTCAAGATGCATGAGTGAACTGGACTACAGATTCGCAAATCACCAATAGAAGTCAAAGCTTAGATGGTAACCTTATCATCTGACCCACTTTCTTGAGCAGATATGCATGTTAATTCAGCTCTTCTTGAAGAAACAAAATGATTCTGGTCAGGGGAGTCAGGAACTTCGACGTCATCCTCAAGAGAGGATGATATCTTCCGTAGCTAAGAATATAAATCACCCATCACAATTTAATTCCATTATTTCTCGGATCATAATGCTGCACAAATGAATTTTAAAACGTCAAAGACTCACAGTTGCTTCCAGAGATACATCGCCAGATTCCCCAGGATAATTTATTTCACCACAACCTGCAAACAACAAAGAAGTTCTTTGTGATAACACTTCCCAACAATGTAGCAAATGAACGGCTGATCACAAACTGGAAATATACCTATGAGCTCTTCGAGTTTTGTTTGTAGTAGTAATCCTCCCTATAATAGTGAAGTAAACTATGGTCAAACAACTATAAATTCTCTATAGCTCCTCAAAACTACTCAAGCCACAACAATCAATTGGGGAAAATCAGAATTATCAACAAAATTAAAGTTCCCATGTTCTCTCTCAAATCAAATCAATACAGTGAAGATACAACCAAAGAAAATTTCTCATCATTCCATCATCAGAGAATAAACATCACCTCTTCCTTCGCATTCTCACTTGGAAACTTGTCATTTTCTGTCAAACTGATGTTGATGAGCTCTTCCTCCTCCTCTAAAAGACCAAACAGTAGCTTAAGATTGACTCGTTGGAAAACGAAGGACATTAAAATTTCAGATGAAAAAAAGCAATCCCCAGTTCTCAGTTCTCACCAGATATGCTCTCTGAATCTGGATTCCCCTGAGAATCCATCAAGCAAAGCAAAAACGGAAATTCAAATAAATGTCCTTGCAGAAGAAATAGCGAAAGTAATCAATTCACAGAGACACAGAACACTCACCGGTAAGTTTCTTCGCTGCCACATTCGTCGTCACCGTTCGAATTTATTTCGCCGGTGTTCGTCTTTGTACCGATGTTGCCGTTAGTATGTTTGGATATGGGCCCCTTTACGAGCCCACCTTGTATTATTGGACTCTAATAGGCCCAAATCAAAAAATTCCCCCACATTTTAGAAATTTGTTTTCATATCCCACATATTGGAACTGATTTGAAATTAATATGGTAATTCTTTAATTTCACATTCTAGCCCAATTAGACAACTTATTTACATTTGTTGACCAATAAAATGCTACTTTTTGAATTAATTAAAAAAAATCAAATCGTAATTTGGAAATACATTTAAAAGTTATTTATTTCTTTATAATTGAATATTTAAATGCTTGCATCGTGTCCCAAGCGCCAGTGTTATTATAGAAAAAAATATTATTATTAAAGACTACCAAAACTTTGTCCAAAAAAACAATATAAAGACACCAAAGCTTTCATGACACGCTCTACAGAAAATCCGCTACACCTCTACTTTATCCGAAACGATATGTTACCATTCTGAAGATCGGACGGTTTAAAATCGATTATATAGGAAGTGCACCGTAGACATCGATGCAGCTGAGTAATTCCAAATTTTAGCTCGAAACGAAGAGAAGCTTGGGCGCGCAAATTTAAAATCAATTTATTTATTTCCATGTTTTTTTCAGTACTCACTACCAATAATAATCAATCGTCATGTTCGAGAAGAAAGCAAGAACACTGTTGGCGAAGAGGAAAACCCTAGGGCTCAAAAGAACGAAGAAGATTCAGAAGATGGAAGGGACATTAGAGCGACACTCTCTGCTTCAATTCGGTCAATTTGCGAAGCTTTCTTTTGATAATCGTCCAACATCGACGTTTCAAGGTCTCTTGGATTCGGACTCGTCCGAGGCCCGAAATCAGTTGGGTTCCATTGATGTAGATACTGATTGTGGAGAGAAGGACTTTATTCTCAGCCAAGACTTCTTCTGGTATATTTTCTTTACTCGGCTTTTGAGGCACTTAAGATCTATCGTAATATTCCTGTTAGTACTACGTTTGGATTCTCAAATCCGTTTTGGGATTAGTTATTGCGAAGTTAGAATCTGGAAAAATTTATACGGAATCTGTAAATTGGAGAAGGCTTCCCTTAATTTTAGTATAGAATTCTAATCTAAGCTAATTGTAAGAATTCATGTTTAGGTTAAAATTGCTTCTCTTAGCTACTAATAATTTTCTTATTCAAATTATTTTCCAGCACACCTGATTATATAACTCCGGACAATCAGAACTTGATGAGCGGTTTAGATATCAGCGAGGTGAGCAGTTAATTCTTACATAAGATCTTTCTTCTCACCAATGTCTCAAACTTTATAATTCTCTTTCTTATTTTGTAGGATCATTCTCCTTGTCCTAGGTCTCCTGTCAAACTAAGTACAGTTAAAAGCAAAAGATGTCGACAAGGTAAGCTTTCACTTCACTGTTTTATCCCAGAGATTTCTTTGTCTAGCATGAGAAGTCATTATCTTTTAACAGAGTTTGAAGTTGACCGACCCTTTATGGTGCCTGGACTGGGATTTGTGTTCAGTATGCTAAAAAATAAGATTATCAGATGGGATGAAAATGTAGGTTTCAATAAGAAACTTGCTTGACTGTTTGTGTCACTATAGTTATGTTTGATTTTCTGTTATAACGATTGTCCTGCGTTGAAGTCTTTTTTTCTTAGAGAATCACAGTAGAATCATCTAGTGATTTGATGTTTTAGTGAGATATTCTATTCCTAACTATATTAATAACACATAGAAATTTCTGTGTTAATGCAGATAGTTTCACACTGAATTCTTCAAATTCTATCTGGTCTTCCGAAGATAGAGTAGATGAACAAGAAGATGATGATATTGAAACAGATGATTTCCTGGTGGATAGACTCCATGATAATCAAACAGAGAGGAGTGGATATGTTTCACAGGCTGCAGTTGCTCTGCGGTGTCGGGTTATGCCACCCCCTTGCCTCAAGAATCCATATGTGATGAATCAGGCTGAGACTGCTACTGACCCTTTCGGATATCAGAGATCAAAATGTGCAAGTATGTTTGCTGTCCCTATAGTTTTGCTCAAGAATTTCCCGAAAGACAAATTTCAACAACGTTTATTCAGTACAGATGTTCTTAATGTGCTGTTATGCAGGTTTTTTCCCTGCAAGTGCAGGTGGGGATGGCTTGTCAAGATATCTCACGGACTTTCATGAAATTCAGGTACAGGAAAGGCGGTCTATTGACTTGGCATTATGATGATGTAATTACCTTGCTCCTTACGTAGATTGTTTTGGTTTCTCCAGCAAATTGGTGCTGGGCATTTCAGTCGTGTATTTAAGGTGCTGAAGAGAATCGATGGTTGCTTGTACGCTGTGAAACACAGCACAAGGAAGTTGCATCTGGATTCAGAAAGGTAGAGTTTTTCAATGGTTTTTTTAGTAAGCGGAAACATACATTAAAAGTAGTTAATCTTTATCGGATCATGTTGTTCAAGTAATCATAACAGAGTTTTGCAGACTTAAAGCTATGATGGAAGTGCAAGCTCTTGCTGCTCTAGGTCAGTGCAGTACCTTATTTTTCCTTCTTGTCTTAAGTGTATTCTGAATTTCTCTCATTGAGAGCTAAGATCAGGTAGCCTTAAACTGTTTCTATCTAGGATTTCATGAAAATATAGTTGGATACTACTGCTCCTGGTTTGAAAATGAACAATTGTACATTCAAATGGAACTCTGTGATCACAATTTATCCAAGAAATCTTCCCTTAAGGTCTCAGAGAGAGAGATCTTGGTGATTATGCATCAGGTAAACGCTTAGTTAACATTGATTTATAATCATATATTTGATTCCTGAGACTATTTAATACATAATCATACATTGTACAATGTCTCATACAGGTAACTAAGGCGTTACAGTTTGTGCATGAGAAAGGAATAGCTCACTTAGATGTAAAACCCGACAATATATACATCAAGAACGGTGTTTGCAAGCTCGGTGACTTTGGTTGTGCCACGCGATTGGACAAAAGCTTACCAGTAGAAGAAGGGGATGCACGATACATGCCTCAAGAGATACTAAACGAAAACTACGACCACCTCGATAAAGTCGATATCTTCTCTTTAGCAGTCACGGTTTACGAGCTGATTAGAGGATCTCCTCTTACAGAATCGAGAAACCAATGCCTTAATATCAAAGAAGGCAAACTTCCTCTCCTTCCTGGCCATTCGTTACAGTTACAACAACTACTTAAGGTACTTTATTCGCATCCTTACCTGTCTTTTCATGTTGGTCTCTTGCATTGGAACATAGCATTTAAGACTATATTTCTATCATGTTTTGAAACAGTCAATGATGGATCGTGATCCAATTCGTCGTCCTTCCGCTAGAGAATTACTAAATCATCCCGTGTTCGATAGAATTCGTGATTGATTCAGAGACTTAGATGTCAAGAAACAAAATTTTGTAAATTATGGTACCAATGATCGGAGGGTTTTGGTCTACGCTTCAGGTTTTGTTTTGGAAAAATATTGGCGTGAAAAGGTAACCATAATCTTGTATCGGCACAAAAAATCAAAGCAAAAATATTTATTTCATTTTTGTTGTCGTAATCTTGTGGGTATTTGTATATTTTGGAAAACATAAAATGAGAAACTTCGAATCGGAATTGATTTTTTTTCTTTCTGTTTCCTAATTTATCAGTATTGAATTTGGTTGTTGAGTATAACGGATAGTTAAAAACAAAATAAAATATTAAAATCATCATCATTACATAATCAAAAGCTAAATGATCAAAACTTTATATTGTAAATACTGAATACATTTTTTTTTTTTGCCGGCTATTGTAAATACTGAATTACTTTTCCAGAATTTTATTTTCTGTATATATTTAAAAAGAATAACGGTTTAGTTGCGCGCATTAACTAAGCGCTTCTTCATTCTCATACCTCCCCAAATTTCTTTGAAGTCGGATTCGATTTTGTTGGGCTGATGAATTAGGGTTTTAAGATCGCTCATTTACTCCTCGATGTCTCGATTTCATACTCGTCTTTGGTATATTGTATGTTTCCTTATGTTCTTATTAAAGTTTTGTGTATAATAACTCAATCAAAATCTCGTTAGGGTATACGTTTCCTTCTCTATGCTTTGTTGATTCTGTGCATTTTTTTTTTCTTTCTGAGATTGGTGTGTTGCTCTCGAGTCGTTGTTCTTTTTTCTTATCTTTGCTGATTCGAAATTGCCATGGATGTGTTGTTGTTCTCTTGATAGTTTTAGTTTTGTGGTTTAATGATAAGATTAGAATTTTTTTTTTTTTGGTTAAAATAAGATTAGAATATTGATAATGTGTATGGTAAAAGTATCGATTACAACCTCTAAAGATCTAAATTCTTCTATTGTAGTTTTTTAATTTTCTTGTGTCCAATATTACTTTATCATAGAATCTCGTTTAAGAGATCGAGCTTGGTCCAGCATAATGACTGGTATTGACAAGCTAATAAAGATCCTGGAAGAAGGAGAGCTTGAGACAACTTAATACGAAATATCAGATGACTGTGTACAAAATGTGCACCCAGAAACCTCCCCATAATTACTCAAAGGAGCTTTATCATAAGTGTCTTGAAGAAATAAAAAATTACATTGAGCATACGGTGAGTATGGTGATGTTAAATTCTCTTTACTTCATTTGTTCAACATGTATTATGAGTACACCAAGGTTTCTTTTTAATTGTGGTTAGGTATTACTGTCTTTGAGAACAAAACATGATGAATATATGCTGATAGAGCTTGTCAAAAGGTGGAATAACCATAAAATTATGGTTAGATGGTTATGCCACTTCTTCGAATATGTTGACCGTTACTTTGTTCATAAGGAGGAACTTCCACCACTGAAGGAAAGTTATTTGGCATGCTTCCGCGACCTAGTTTATCATGAGATCCAGTCTGAGGCCAAAGACATTATACTAGCACTTGTAAGTATCCTATATGTGATGAAACTAATTGAGTAACTTTGGTTTAGCCTGATTCTGGTTTCTATCTAACCTCTTTGATTTTGTATTGTCAGATTCAAAAAGAACGTGAGGGCGAATGGATTGATAGAAGACTTGCAAAATGTAATAGATGTCTATATTGAGAACGGGATGGGAGAGCTGGAAAGATATGCAGAGGATTTGGAAAGCTACATGCTTAACGATACTGCATCTTACTATTCTCGCAAGGCACAAGGTGGATCAAGGAAGACTCTTGTCCTGATTACATGCTAAAGGTAAGTCTTGCCAGTTATCATTTTTTGGACTGCATGTGTGTAGAAAAGGAGAAATACGTACATCAGTAATTTTATATTGCAGTATGAGAACTGTCTGAAAAAGGAGAAAGAGAGAGTCACTCACTATCTTCATTTAAACACTGAGCCCAAACTAGTTAAGGTTAGTTATAACTATTTGGAATTAAATCATAATTTTGAGGAGGGGAGGTTTTAGCTTTTAATCTCAGGGTGATTTCTGATAGGAGCTGGTTACAACCATATGTAAATACTGATAGATATAAGGCTTGTTTGTTTATTTCTGGATGCAGATAGTACAAAATGAATTGTTGGTAGTGGTTGTAAAACAGCTTCTAGAAAATGAGCACTCAGGGTACCTTGTATTGTTGAGAGAGGACAAGGTAGGCCAGTTTTGTGGTTTTCTTTAGTTCTTAAAGCAATTCTCATCTCAAATTCTCTCTTTGCAATATGCTTCTAGATGGATGATCTCTCACAGGTTATTTTCTTTCTTTTATCTTTGGTTTCAGTCTTGGCTTCAGGTACTTATCATAAAAGTAATCGAGCTACACGATAAATACATGGACTATGTCACTCAGTGTTTTCAGAACAGTACCCTCTTCCGTAAGGTCTGAGTGTGTTCACGTCTCATCTATGTGCTTCCACAATATATTTATTTATTGACAAAAAAAAATTGGAATGTATCGTAAGCATTGTATAAGGCATTTGAAATCTTCTGTAACAAAACAGTGGCTGGATATTCCTTTGAAAAAATACTTGCAACGTTTTGTGATAATATCCTCACGAAGGGTGGAGGAAGTGAGACGCTGAGTGATGAAGCTATTGAACAAACGCTTGAGAAAGTAGTTTCTTTTTCTTTTCCTTCATAATTCTAATGAATTCAGTGTCATTCATTCTTTGATGCTGAAGTTTTATTTTTATTATTACAGGTTTCTAAGTTGCTGGCTATATAAACGAGGACCTTTTCGCCGAGTTTTACAGGTTCAAGTCTCTTCCTCTGAATTTCATTGCTTATACTAATGCTTTTGTTGTTGAGATAGCATTAAAGATGGTATTGGAACAAGTTTGACGAGTTCTATGCCTTTCTAAATATGGTTGTTTGCAGGAAGAACCAAGCCCGTAGGCTCTTACTTGATCGCAGTGTTAGCGAATATCACGAAAGAAGTAGACTTACAAAGTTCATTCAAGAACTCGTTGAGGAGTTTACTTCAAATATGATGGACATGGAAAGTTGAATTTTTCATATTATTTGCGTTAAAAAAGGTTGGTTATTAAGGTTGATTATACATTCTTTGAACATTTTATCTGTTTATATAGGTGACAGATTTGACACGGGCAAAAAAAAATCCAAAACGAATATTCGTGGAGTATCTAACCCCTGACATTAGAGCAAAGCTGGGATTTGATTTTACCGTAGCTGTTCTTAAATCTAATCTTTGGCCAAGTTACAAAACATCTTACCTCAATCTACCCAGTGAAATGGTAACTCTTTATTGTCAGGTCTTAAAAACAGAAAACATAGAACAGATTATTTTTCAGCTCCAATTTTCTTTC
The DNA here is from genome assembly GCA_900406405.1 of Lepidium africanum. NCBI lineage: Eukaryota > Viridiplantae > Streptophyta > Magnoliopsida > Brassicales > Brassicaceae > Lepidium > Lepidium africanum. Next base: position 69,384 of record OVAX01000223.1, on the reverse strand, counting down.
TGTTTCAGGTCAAGTGTGTTGAGGTTTTTAACGACTTTTATGAAACGACGACTGAAGAACGAGAACTTTCATGGATTTATTCTCGGGGAACAGGTCTCATTGTTGGAAACTTTGATGAAAAACAAATCGAATTGACTGTTTCTACCTACCAGGTATCTTTTGTTTCCTCGAGACTTAGTGATATCTTGGTTTTTGAACATAGAAAAATATTGGTATATATTGACTTGAACATATATTGAGTAGAGAGCTATTGGTATATATATTGAGTAGAGAGCTATTGGTATATATATTGAGTAGAGAGCTATTGGTATATATATTGAGTAGAGAGCTCTCTACTCTCTCTTGGAATATTTCGGTATATATATTAATTTTTCTTCTTCTTTTAAGGCTCCTGTGCTTTTGCTTTATAACAACATAAGCTACACTGAGATCTTGGAACAGCTTAACCTCAGCGATGAAGATCTTGTCAGGGTGCTTCATTCGTTGTCATGCGCTAATTACAAGATTCTTAAAAAGGAACCAATGTCAAGAACCATCAGTAATACTGATACTTTCGAATTCAACTCCAAGTTCACTGATAAAATGCAGAAAATTAAGGTTATATAAAAAGTTCATTGAACAGCATTGTCTTCTTTCTAATTATATAAAAAAACTAATATTTTTCTTAAACAGGTCCCTCTTACTCCAATGGATGAGCGAAAGAAAGTAGTTCAAGATGTTGATAAGGATAGGCGTTATGAGATTGATGCAGCTATTGTTCGTGTCATGAAGAGCAGAAAAGTGTTGGAGTATCAACAGTTAGTCTCTGAATGTGTTAACCATCTTGCTCTTAGCCGAGGGTTTAAGGTAAATTATAACAAAATATAAGACACCTTTAAGGAAATTTATATATTTGGTCTTTTGTTTGTTTTTGCAGCCTGATATAAAGATGATTAAGAAACGGACTGAAAATTTGATCGAAAGAGAGTAATTGGAGAGAGATCCCGAAAATCCAAATAATTTGAAGTATTTGGCTTAGTGAACAAAGGGAGTTTAGAATGTGGCATTTGGTGCGAAGTCGAAAATCGATGACATTCTATACAATTTAAAAACTAATGGGACATTTGATACAATTTTCTCTAGAATATATATACACGAAGATATCCTACTAGCGTACGATCTTAGTTCTTTACATTTTAGGATATCAATTGTAATTAGTTTGTATATGTATAGCGTAACCTAGGATATATAATAAGAGAGATCTGGAGAATGAGGCAGCCACGTTTGGATGTTGAAAACAGATGCAAAATTCTTCTATATATATGTAATATATATCTGAAATGCATAATAGCTCAAAGTTTAATTCTCTGGAGGAGCTCATATATATCAATGGTGATACCTCACAGTCAGACTTTGCTTCTTCTTCTTTTAGGATCACTCTTTTTCTCACCTGCTTTATGCAACACAGCGTTCAGAAACTGCTTACGTGAGTTTGGATGTGTTAACTTTTTATATATTTAAATGCCAGTTTTTTTAAAATCATTTTGTAGCTTTATGTAAGTCTACCATTCACGTCAATGAACTGAAGGTCTCTCCAGACCCGATGGACCGTAAAATTAATGGAAACATTACGATACTCGGTTCTACAAGTAAGCCTATAGTAGTTCTCTTAAAAGCTTTTTTTATATATATATTTTCGTAATTTTCAAAGTTAACATTTCTCCAAAACAAAGTGTTGATGAACATGTCTATGTCTGTGTGAACAGCCAAAGCCATTCCTGAAAACGTAACTGTAGAATTCCAAATTGTTCCTAGCTTAATCACACAAACTTTCTCTCTATGTGATGTAACGACATGTCCCGTAAAACCTGGTCCAATTCAGCTTTTACTCTCAAACATTTACGTTTTGAGACAATTAAGATTTGCGCAGGTGAGTTTAAGATGGCTATATATCTCTTGTTCCATGTTTCTTTTAAGATTGTTCTAACGATAAAACATTTTTCTCTTTTTGTGTATGTGTGCAATCTCGAAGTTTACTTACAGTTTCGTTATAAGCATCTACGATACAAATACGGTAATGATGTGTATCGATTTCGAGAAATTTTTCTATTAATTATGGGAGAGTTTCGATCTCTTGTTACTTTTGTATCCTACAAATTCGTATCTTTTTTTATTCACTTTTTGTGTTGTCCAACAAATAAAGAAGGGTTTATTGAAATCCTTAAGTAACCATTTTCTTTTTTTCTCATTTGTAATTCTGTTTGATATGTCTCAAAACATGTAATCCAACACCTTTAATTCTTATAATAATGTAATTAATTTGTTTCCATTATTGCAACATATAGAAAAATACAATTATTGTGAAAAATATATGAACATAACATATATATATATATATATATAAGTCAACTGAGTTCTCAATCTAATGATTAGAATAATCCATCAAATAACTTCAACATAAGTGATTTGATCTCTCACTAGTAAATTATAATAGAATTTTAAACTATGGATTGAATTTTGTCGATTTAATTGTTGACAAAATGACATATATATATATATATATATAAACCTTAAAACATTATATACATAGAAAGTGCAAGAGAGAAATGTGGGTAAGAAGTGATTGGAAAATGAAGTTTCTCATATGTTCGAGCAGGATCTACCACACACAAAGTATGAGAGATCTAAGATGAAGAAAAGGCGAAAGTTTCATTTATTGAGATAACTTGTAACAATAACACAAAGAATAGGGGCATGAGTAATAAATAACAAGGAGTCTATTCCGCTGTTGAGTATAGGTCTCTAAGCCAAAAAATAGTTTGTATTTACAGATGGATTCAAGCCCTATTCATAGATCTTGATGGGTAATGCTTTTTGTTGAGCATAATGTTCTAACCAATTATATTTGTTTATTTTAAATTCTTCAAATATGATTAGTGTCTACAAGAGCATTATGTCAATAAAAATTCTTACTAATTTAAGGTAATGAGAAAGTTTACCTAGTTTAATTTACCATCTGAAGGAAAATACTTCTTTCGTTTTAATTTAATAGAGCTTTTAAAATTTTCATGCATATTATAAAAAACTATCTAATAATTGATTATAAATATATAACTTTTATAAAGAACACAATTTTCCACAACTTTCTATCAATAGTAATTCAATAAATTCAACTAAGATTATCACTAATCGAAAAAAATTGCATGGAAAACTTTAAAAATCAAAGCAACACAAATTGCCTAGATTGAGTCATTTGGTTGTTAAAGCTCTTCCTAAAGCTCTCTTTATATATGTACAATCATTATACACAGAAAACCCAAGACGGTAACTTTTTAATCTTTAATCTTGAGCCAGTCTCAGAAATCAAGTTCCTAACACTATACACTTAAGGAATGAAGAGAACAAACAAGTTTATACATAGGCAAAACTCAAAGGTGGGCTTTTCCTTCTTCTCTCTTGAGTATGGTGTGTGTGTGTGTGATACTAAACTTATTCGACAAAGTGGGATCATAATTTATAATCACCGGTTTATAGATTCCATTGCAAGCCTCACCACATGTAACAGTTTCTCCATGTCCTGAAAATTGAAATCAAGAGCCCTTTTGATGGATGTTATACCGTTACTACTGTATCGGGTATCAAATGATTTCCCCTTTGCAGCTGCATATGCGATCTGCGCTTTTCTTGAGGCATCCATAGCATAGCTTACGTTTTGCGACTGCAAGACCCAAAAACACATTCAATCGCATGATTGAGATCAATGACATTATTTGGTCGTTTATACCCAGCCTAACTAGAGCAGCTAACATGTTCTGTAAACCTAAACAAAAGTATTGGTTCTTTTAAGGCACCACATCACATCACAAAAGTAACATAAATGAACTTACAAATGCCAAAATATGTGAAAGAGAGGAATTGTTTCCTGAAGAGATAACATGATTTCCAATTACGCTAGGTGATGATCTCACACTGTTGGACAAAGCAACCTTTTCCACAGCCAAGGCGTGGTTTGAATTTTCACCATCAGAAGCAAAGGACGGAGATTGACCTGTTTGGAAAACCCAAATTTCTCAAGAAGTTACTGAACTGTGAAAAATTTGTCCAGACCGAAACATTTAGAATATAGCTTCTTTCTAATTTTAAATACCTGAAGGCATCACTTGCAAAGCTGCTTGCAACTCATATCTGTACCCTCTTACGTTACCATGGGAGGAGTAAGTTATCCTTAGATAAGCTACTTCCATACATTTATAAGCCAGAGCAGCTGCCCCCATATCTTTATTTTTCTCATATTCATGAGCACAGAACCTGTTTCAAAAACAGGAAAAAACTTATAACATCAGGACACAGTTCACTAGAACACCTTGACATAATGGACATATCTACAGTTCCCAACACAGCAGCTCGGTGAAGATGAGAGGACAATATGAACAAGTACGATACAGTGATAGAACCCCTCTAAATAGTGTGTTGCCTATCAGAAGGATGAAGCTATCTCACTCCCAACAGGGTGTGCACAACCAATCGAGAAGAAGAGAGTCACAAATTTAAATCTTGCTGAAGGCCAAACTTACTCGCAAAGTTTTGCTGTGCTGCCATAAATTTCTCTGGATCTGGCATTGCCCCTATGTGTAGAATGCTCAGGGCCAGATGACTCCAAAAGGGAGGCACCATGAAGAAACTTAAGCGCTGCCTGAAAGTAAACAGCTGTGCTCTCGTTATTGGACCCAGCATTCTGTAAAAGGTTACTGTCAATGTTAAGCCAGGGGAGCGACAACAAACATAACCACTACAATATTTTGTCATAAATATGCCAAACCTTAAGACGATCAGCCATGTGTTTCAAGTCTGTAGCCTCTTTGATTGAGTTGGAGAAAACCTGAATAGTGGATTCCTTTTTCAAAGGGCTTAAGCCGACATGATCCTTATGACTACTTCCATTTTGCTTTTGGTTTCGTGAACCTATATCCTGGGTGGCAGTATGATTATCATTTCTCATTATCTGTTTCTTTGTCTCCGATATCTCATTCCCGAGACCCAAGACTTCAACTTGATCTGTGCCAGCTGGTGAAGCTGATGTATTCCTTAATTTTCCAGTGGTCACTTCCAAGTGGTTGTTGTTCCCACGGAAAGCTTTCGCTCTATCAGATTTCTGTGGAGAAGAAAAATGACTACCATTTATATCTAGCTTAGTATCAGGATCTTGAATTTCCCTCAACTCTTCTTTATTATTCTCTGTAGACACTTTTCTAGTAGGTCTTTTCTTGCCTCTGCTTTCTTTTGTTTTTACTTCACCAGCACTGCCCATATCTTGCACTTCATTCACTGTACCCCTGTTTTTATCATTTGACGGTGCAGATGAACCCTCTTCCCAATTTTTTTGCTGCGATTCACCGTCTATCCTATTCTCGCCAGAATATCTCCCAGACTTCTTTGGTTTAATTTTTTCAGTTGAGCAATTGTCACCGTATGCTCTTTCTCTGTCCTTGGAAATTTCTCCAGCCTTCTTTGTTGTCCCTGATTTATTGTTAGTGCTATATGCTTCACCATTTCGGCATCTTTTTAAGGTATCACCAGCACTGAATTCAGCATCATGGTGTTCATCCTTCTCTGAAATTCTTCCTGATTTAAGCTCACGTGAGCCAAACACCCTCAAGGCAGAAGGAACTACTGATTCAACTAGCGAACCTGCCACTTCATTGGTATTAGTTTTAATATTTTCAGATCCCAAACCCTTGCATAAACTTGGAGAGGACACTGTAAAATGTAGATGAGAAGCACTATCTCTACCAATATTATGACAAACTCCGCTATCCTTGTCACAACTTTCACTACTAAAAGGCAACTCCTTTTCATCACAACTTGAACCCTTATGCTTCTTTTCCTTTCTACTTTTCTCTCCATTTAAATCCATAATTGTGGCTTCCCTATGTCTCATAACATCTCCACTTTCTGTATTTTCCTTCAGTTTCCTCTTTCTGTCATCAGGTCTGCCATGCAAGGAAGCCTTAGCAACATCCTTCACACTTGGCGGTGAGGTTTGGGTACGCATAGTTTTGTTCTTAGCTTCAAAGTCCAGAATTTTGTTGGATCCAGATTGATCTACACCAGAAAACCGTGATTTTCCGGTCTTTAATTTTTTAGAAGTCCCAGAAAGTTCCCTTTCAGATTCCATTGCCATATTCCCCATTCCTGCAACATGCGTGTTCATCAAGCACTTGAAATAGTTTAAACAGAAAGGAAATTTAATAGGGATAATCATTACTTTTATAAAATACCTTCATCAGAATGGTTATTCCTCACTTCCCGTTTAACACTCTGCTTAGTGTTGTGCCTATTTTCATTCAAGTCACTCGACTTCAAAAGGTGTTTCGAATCTGGTTCACATACAGAACTAAGATGGTTACATGCCTCTTCATCATTCTTAACACAGTTGAAACTCCCCTCCAATACATTTTCCTCCGAGAGCTTTTCATTTACAGGTAGCGGACTACTTTGTTTCTTTTCTTTTGATTCTCCCGAATCACCATAAAAACCCTTATACACTTCTTCGGATCCTCCAACATTTTCTTGCAATTTACCTGGTACGTTCTTCTTAATTATATTTACAGCAGTATCCTTGCCTCTCAAACTACTCATAGCAACAACAGAGCTTGAACTCTTTTGTGACTTCTGTGCTTTAGGCAATTTTGACTCTAAAATTTGCTCTTTATTATTTGTCTCACACCCAGAAGAATAATCTATATGTTTAATACTTGAAGCTTTCTCCAGCTTCGATTTACTTTCCAACAAGTTTAGAGGCTCACCTTTTCTCAGGTACGAGTCTTTTCTTGTGTTGATACTTTCAGTTTCCTTAACACTTCGATCTGAAATTGCCACTACATTTTCTTCCAGTTTAGGCGTGGAACTTATCAAAGCTGCATCTAGGTCAGTGTTGTTTGTTCCTCTTAATGTACCCTCCACGTAAGAATTTGGTACATTACCTATCTCTTTTGTCTGGTGGCTATATGACGGAGATACACAGGACAAAAGCGGAAGCTTCATCGTCTTAGAAACAAGTTCCTCACATGACTCTTTGTCAGCCTCTTTTCCAGTATTAGATACAATATGATTTCCGTCAAGCCTGTTTGACGGTGGCATATATTTTACCCTCTCCTTTAACTTTTCCTTCTTCCTACTGGAAAACTTAACAGCACGCTTTCGTGAATCAGAAGAACCCGAATCGTGTGTACTTTTTGAGTCTGATATGTTGACCAAACCATATCCAGCATCTTTCACAATCTTTTCTTTCTTTCCCAACTGAATAAGATCATCTGAGAGAGGCGATAACAGTTGATCTTTATGCAAGGGGAATGACACCATAGCCTACACAGTAAAATATCAAGAAAACATTTATATTCATCATTGTTTATTATATATGGAGCACGAGGAAACAGAAACGGAAAAAAAAAAACAATCACCATAAGAATTTTAGTCGGTGAATCACAATTTCCATACAGTAACTCTTCTTCAACTTCTGATAGGCAATTCACCCGCGATGTTGATGGTGGCATATTGAGGCCTCGTTTACTGTTGGGAGAAACGTTTTTCAGTGATGCAAGATCATTCGAACCAACTTTTATACGGAGTCTGAGAGTCTTATGATTTGATGGAGCAGAACAAGAAGGTTTTCCGTCAGATTTTTGTTTGCTATCAGGTGTCTCCGTATTAGCTGACTTGACAAATTTTTTCAACTTCACCAAAACATCCGAAGCAGGAACTTTTGAAGTGGATACTTCAGGTACAACCGGTGAAGCTGAGCAATTAGGTCGAACCCCCTATAAAAACAAATCAAACCTCCTATAAAGTCTGACATTACTATAAATGCCTGTCTGAAGAGAGAGTTATGTGACCTCGAAGCTTGTGTTATGTAATGATCTTACCACTTGGTTATGAGCTTCTGTTGGACTCTTAGGATGTGAGCAAACAGGAGATCTCTGATACATAGCCAAAAACGAACCATAGCCACCATACTTGGAACCTATATACATTCACTTCCATAACTGAGATGCCACAAATGTAAAATAAGGAAAGCCACATTCATTTTATTTACTACAAACTTACCCAAATTTTCAGCTGAAACTCCACCTTCAAAATCCTTCTGAAAATGTCCCAACACGTTTTCGAGTTTCTCGTCCTTAAAAACAGGAAAAATTTAAAAGAAGGATACTAAGAAGTAGAAATCAAATAACTATTAAGAAATTATAATTGAGCTAAGAAGAAGCTTACAATATAGGAAAGAGTAACATCTGGGTCAACGCAAGAAACATAAGAATGTGTGCTTTCTTCTTCATAGTCGCTATCTTCCATTATTTCTTCACCTAATCTAGCAAACCCTAACTCTAATTCGCTTCTCGCATCATTGCTGCTCACCGAAATCATCTAAAACCCACCTATACCGGTCCAATCGTAGAAGCTAATCTACTAAAATTCTCAGAAAACCCAGATCGAGATGACGAATTCGTAACTACCCATTTCATAGACTAGAACAAAGCAGCCGATAAACCCGCGGAATTTCGTTGAAAATGCTCGAACTGATTCAGAATCCAAAGAGCGAACGTAATAGCACCTAGATTGGAGCTGACGTGAAGAAATTGGAGAAGCTAATAAAACTTAGAGAAGATCGGAAGAAGATTCCTCACCGTGAAATTCAAAATTCCGTTTATTTGATTCCTCATTCGCTTGTCCCTATTTTTTCGAACAAACAAAAAAAAAATTACAACAACAAAAATATTATTCCTAAAAAAAAGGGGAAAACTCAAAACGATTACGGACCAGCTGGCCCAAACAAAGCAAATTTCCCACGTGACGGTGATGTCACCGTTTTTAAGTGGTCAAGTTGGTCTGTAATTACAGACCAAATAGTAAACAATTGTTTTAGTGTTGGATTTGTCTTATCTGCAATTAAAGGTAAAATAAATTAAGGATTTCCTTTAATATAACACATTTAAAGGTATAGTTTAACTTACATAGAAGAAATCAATCTGCCAAATTTTTCTAATCTCGTGGGTTAGATAACTCGGTTAATGGTCGAGTTCGAGTTATTCTTACTCTGCTGGTTAGGATGATCTATCTAATGATTTGGTATCAAGTTTCGATTTCTAGCCGCTGCATTATGGTAACTTAAAAAAAAATTTCAAGGGTAGACTTTAGACTATTGATCGAACCTTATCGATCCAATTATTTAAAAAAAATAATTCGGCCAGTGGCTGTTTTTTTTTGTCAAAACAGTTAATGGTTCTGGCATCAGATGTTTGATTTTGTTCCACCATAGATAAAAGATTAAAATATTTTTTTACTGAGTTTCAAACTACGAATCGGGTTTTTCAATCCAATTGTCGATAAAAAAAGAAATAGGGAACATGCATTAACTTCCCTCAAACCAACAAATTTAGTTTACATAATTGATTCTTCATTTCTTTGTATTCGCTCTGGAATGACTTAACCAAAACCAGCAGACAAATTACAAGAAAGTGTTCTCCAAAAATGATTAATTATCTCTACAACAGATATACAATGTGATAACAATCATTGTTTACTTATTATTCAAAGGAGTTGTGTTTATAATGAGCTACAGAGGTACAAGGAAAGTTTACTGTGTACCTATCACATTTTAAAGATTCAGCATCTCTGTGTAACTGGTATGCTATTTTTTGGTTGAAATGTCTTTCTTTTTTGTATGCTTCTATTACTGACAGGTTTAACTCGAACGGCCTTGGAATTGATCTCGAAGCATCTCATACTTCTTAAGCTCAGTTATGGAGAGTGATGGAGAGAGCTGATCCATTGCCTACAAAGACAAAGTGCGTTTAACTGGAGATTTTTCAGGAAGCAAAACTACATCATTTTATGTTATGAGACCAACTTATAATCCGATTTTTGAGGACTAAATCTGAAGGTTTTCATTCTAATTCGATATAGAGATCTTCAAACTGATTAAACCGAATCAACATTTCTTCATTTCCCACCCACCATGAAAATTTTAGCTCTTAGAGTAGATAAGGAAAACGGTTTTACCTTTATAAAATCCACAAACTCTACAATGACTGAATCTGGATCATCTTCTGGAGGAGAATCCCCTGCATCTGATTTTGAGACCTGCATTTGCCAAGGAAGCAGATACAACGCAATCTAGATAAGCTTTGACAGAGAATTTCAGAAAGAAAGAAGAAACAACAAAAGAGAGAAAAAGATTACAAAGGCTTATATGATCCAATAATGTTAAACCTCTTTCTCTATCTCACCTTTCGCTTAGCCGCCTGAAACCAAGCATCAGCACACAGTGCATACATATCAGCACCAGTGAACGTAGCGGGACACTTCTTTGCAACAGAATAAAGGGATACATCTTCGCTTAGCTTAAATTTCCGAGTAAGTGCTTTAAGGACCCTGTAAAAACAAGAATTAGAGACTTCTTCCTTTTTGTTACTGGACAAAAATCATCGTTTTGATTATTAAAATGTTTGACCTTTCTCTGTAAGACGCATCCGCATTGACTCCAACATATAAAAGTTTGTCAAATCTCCCAGGTCGTAGAAGAGCTGGATCAATCAAGTCAGGTCTATTGCTTGCTCCTATAATAAACAAATCCTGAGAAGAATCGCTGAGCCCATCAATCTCTGCAAGCATCTGAGAGACTACTCGATCCATGACTCCTCCCGAATCACCAGAAGCACCTCGAGCTGGAGCAAGAGAATCAAGCTCATCAAAGAAGATCACACATGGCCGCGCAGACCTCGCCTGCAATTGAAGAAAACACATAGTTTAAGAAACAGGACCATGCTTTTCCAAGGTAAGAAGATAAATAGTTACCTTTTCAAATATATCTCGAACATTTTTCTCTGACTCTCCAATATACATGTTGATTAATTCTGGACCTTTTACACTGAGAAAATTTAAGGAGCACTCTGTGGCCACAGCTTTTGCCAGTAAAGTCTATAAGTTTAAATCAAAGAAACCGTTAATATAAATCAAACTATTAACAGATGTTAAAACATAACAAAACAAAAACGTCCTACTTACTTTCCCTGTTCCTGGAGGACCATAGAGAAGCACACCAGAACGTTTACGCAATCCGGATGAAAATAAATCTTTATGCAGAAGAGGTAATTGAACTGTATCCAATATCGATGTCTTCACATCCTCGAGCCCACCAACATCATCCCATTTCACATTCGGAACCTAAGAATATAGATAATCTTAAAGTTATCTGCATTTACAAAGCTGTCTCATAAATAAGAAAACCCCACACAGAAAAAACTGTGGTTATGTTACCTTAGGAGCACCAAGGGCTGATGCATTTCTCTTCTTTGATCTGTCCAAAGCTTTAGTAAAACCTTCCTTAGCTGTTGATGTCTCACTGTTGTTACCTAATTGAATTGCCTGGTCTACATCAACTCCATGAATATCATCCGACAAAGAATTTATTTTCTTGGTCTCGGATTCTTGACTGATGAATAAGTTAGCACCAGCATCAGCCACAAGAGCACGCAAGTCCCGAGGAAGGAAACCAGAAGTTTGTCCCACCAATCCTTTTGCAAATTCATCTGAGCTGGTCTACAATTTGAAAATATCTAAGCATCAAGCCTGACGTTGAGTTTGACGATAGGAAAATAATTGGATTGGGTATCTCTTAGATATCAATGAGAAGCAATTTAGTTTAGTTTAAACTACGTCATTACATATAATACTTAAATAATAATAGAGAATTGTACTCACATACATTAAGGAGTTGAGAAACACCTTGAAGGGACTGAGACAGCATTTCAGATCTCTGTTCGTCATTCAAAGAACCCATACGTATTTCATGGCTAAAGCAACGCCTGATTGTTGGAGAGAGACCCTCAGTAGTTTCAGCAGATGCGACTAACAGCAGTTGATGTGCCCTCAGTTTCCCAACATCATCTACAGACTGCATTAGCAGATATACAGAGAGTGCATTATGAGAGGATGTATTCTTGATATCGGAAAAAAAATTATTTACCTACTACAGCACAAAAGAATTGATATCTCTGCTTATCAGGAAAAAGTTCTTTGTGAGCTAAAGAGTAAACTTATGTGTAACTGTGAAAAAAGCAAAAGAGAACCGTGGGAAGAAATACAAATCTTACAAATTTACTCTCTGATTTTTCTTCCATGGAATTGTATTCACCATTAGAAACTGGCTCAGTGAATTCCCTAATAACAGATGCAATCTCAGAGAAGACACCAACTCGATCACCCAATGAACCATCCTGAGAGCCAAGGTTTTTCAAGACCTCGAAATGACGGAGCAGAAGTATTGTTGGAGAATATCTGTAACAATAAAAACAAGGTATTAACCAAGCTGCTGATACATCTACGTTTCGGAAAGAACAACTTAGTAATTACCAAAATGATGAGAGTATATTAATTCCACTTCACAAAATACAGCCATTTACTGAATGCAGAGCATATAGCATGTTGTTATTCGTAGTATGGATAATGGATATAAAAAAGAAACAAAGATAAAAACAAGATTCCTCCGTTTTACCTTAGTGCCATATTAAAAGTCTGGGCCAAAGCAGTAGATGTTTTTCTCTCGGATGATGATAATAAATTGTGGCAGCTATATTCAACTACATGCAACCCCAACCTTCTAGCAACATAGTTAACAACAGTTCTCTTCCCACACCCTGAAACAAGTATTAGATCATAAAGCTATTATCACGTGACTCATTTATATGCATAAAGCATAAAATGGTGTGAAATTTGGCTTTTCGCAAACTGAAATAATTGGTAACCAAAAAACATAGTCTCTTACTAGTCCTTAACATTGTTTTCCAGCAAAAATTTAAACACTCATGAACAAATCTAAAAGTGCAGAATTTTTTTGATGCAACAGAAGCAAATGTACCTGGCAGACCATGCAGTAAAACAGCAACCCTGACTTTTGAGGAAAGTGCTGACGGGCAGAGAGGAGGTGAAAGCACCGATGCCAAAATATTTACTGTGTCCTCCTGCAAGGGCGTAGGAACCTTTGATCTAGATAACAGCAAGTCTGGTGGAAGACCAGAAGAAACACTTCCTCCAAGGACAAGGGCGGTTTGAGAGTGATTGACTCGAAGAAACTTCTCAGTAGAAGGTTCCATGGCAACAACCTGCACAGAGGAATTACATTCCGTAAGTTCTATAAAAATGAGTTTTTAATATGACAATAGACTCGATAAGTACCTTGAAATATATAAAGTTGTCGCTTACGGAGCACAACCTTTGACTACATTGAATACAAATGCTAGAACCACAATTCCACTCAACGTAAATTCGAAAAACATCTCCTCTTGACAGCTGTCTATCAACTCCAAAGTACTTATGTAATGCTGAATCAATTAACCCTTGCCGCTCTTCAGCTTCAAATGACGAATTGACTTTCAGGGATTGAATGGTACCACACTCTGGGATTTTAACAAAAGAAACTCTCAGATGCGATGCATAGGCTGGAATTTCGGACACAGGTTCTAAATCCAAACCAATCTTCGATCCATCCGTCGCAGATTTTCCAATTGACACATCATAAATCTTAGCTTCAAAATACTTCTCTAAGACCTCGTTCCCTTGATAGACAAGGGACTTCAGGCAAGATGTATGGAAGCTAAGATTAAATGCTAACATTGGGGACAAGTAAGCAACCTCTTGATCTAATAATTCTTGGCTCATCAATTCATATGTAGGAAAGACAAGCATTGTATAGCGAGAATCTGAATTCGTTACTCCACTGACAGATGCATCCTCAAGCGTCGTTTTGGGAGGATCAAGTACAAAAACTTGCGCAACCCGTTGAATTCCTATATCAATGTTCTTGATAATAACCTAGCATTATTGATACTCAAATGTTAACATCAAAACTTCAAACAAGTTTCTTCCTAAAGAATGTTACGCAAATCAACTCAACATAGCTACATAGAGTTTACCATATTATGCAATCAAATAACAATCCTGAGAAAGGAGAACCAAGCAAGCCTAGCAGAGAAATTGGGTTTCTCAATCAACAGACTCCAACAAAATCAGACACCATTACGAGTTATATTCCTGCTATGTTTTAGCAGAGCCATTTTGTTCCCAATATTTGTAACTCAGTCGGTGACTGAACAACATAAGGACTTACCAAAGAACCAGAGTTGATGGATAGTCTCTTAAGCAATTGAGTCGAGAGTCCGACTAATGCAGAGTCATCTAACGAATCCAATTTACCATCGGAAACACTTTCTCCGTCTCTGTGCCACCGAAGTATACCAGCAGACAACCTAACTTTGCCTTGTAACAAATCGGATTCGTTACTCCGAAGCCAGTCACCTCCGTCGACAACGACGGGTTGTAATGAATTGAGCACTGAGCGGAGTGTAGTTTTGGTGGATGATAGAATCAAAGGATTCCGTTTCTCCACCATTGCAACGGAATCAAATCGAATTCCCGAATAGTCAAAAGAGACAATAGAGAGATGAAGAAATAAACCCTAATTTTCCATTAGAAGCTTGAAGTTCTGCTGAAGAAATTCAAAAGACGATAATCACCGAACGCGAACCGAGGAAGAGGATCAGATGATGCTGGGACTCGATGACGCAACCATTGACAAAGAGTTTATCTAAACCGGATTATAATTTCGGTTCTTAATCTGTCCGGTTTGCTTACTCAACGATTCAGTATAATTTTTTCTGGTCTGATTAAGGGTTCTATATAATTTTTTTTTTTCCGAACATGGAGCAACAACTAACCGGATCATTAACCAAGTTCATGCATAATGCAGATATTGGGATTCAATCTCTAAACATGTAAATGCGTCTATCTTTTGTCGATTTACCACTTGATAGTAGGTTAAAAGTTACTTGTCCGTCTATATAATTACCTAACTAATTAATTATTTTGGTAAACTATTTTATAAAATCAGTAATTTATTGGTCAACCTTATATAACAATCCAAGTCCAAGACATCAAAAAGCTTCTCATTCTCATGTGTATCATCCATTTTTAATCATAATTGCCATAAATATAAAATTATAGGTTTCGAGGGGCTCGAGAATTTCGATCAGCCTCACATCATTACATGAACAGCCTTAAAGCTAAATATAAATCTCAATTGGTGTAATAATCACTAGGACTCACTACACCTTTTCTTATTTTTTATTTTATTTTTCTAAACCAAAGCAAGAAAGATCCCTAAGTTTTTTTGGACCACACACAAACGATATATTTTCCGAATTAAAGCATGGAGTGATCCTAAAGCTTGGTCTAACCAAATAAAACTTTGCATTATTAAATCCATAGATAAATAATAGACAAACTGTATACAGAAAACTTAGTTAATGATCATCTTAATTTTTCTTAGAATTGAGTAAACAAGAGTGGACATAATCATGGAATTAGAATTCATCATTACGTTTACCATATGATCAATATGAGAAAGATAGAAACTAGTCCTGGGAATAAAATCCGATCCGATTATAACTGAATTTCGAGTAATTCGGGTTGGGTAGTTTGGTTATCGGATCAATAACCGATAAGTGTTTTATTTTACAATTCAAGTAGTGATTCGGGTCGGGTAGTTTCGATATCAGGTCAACCAAATTTTTTAGTATTTTTCGAATTTTTAAATATTTTTTTCAGAATTTTTCGGGTTAATTCGGAACCATTAGATACTATCCAAACTAACTAATATCCGACCAACCCAACCCAAATTTTCATTTTTTTCAGTTAGTTCGGAATAAATTGAAAATTGGATAAATACTAAATTCCGAATAATCTGAGCCGACCGACCCGTTTGACCCAAATTTGTACGCCTAATAGAAACCTTAGCTCATAATAATGAACGAAAATGCCTTAAAGAAATGTATATACATGCATTAATTTTCACTACCTTAATAATGATCTCAGCTTTACACGTAATTAGTAGATTCATTAACTTAATTAAATAAAACCTCTATCACTACATTTTTGCGTCATTAACTACGTACATTCACTGCATTTACAACCGCAAAAGCTCTTCTTCTTCTGTGTAGATCAAGAGAGAAAGAGAAGAGACATGGGACTTGTTACAGTCGGAGAATCGAAGCCAATTTTCACAGGAAAGAGAGGGTTTCGTCTGAATTCAACCATCAGACATGCCTCTGAATGGTAATATATATACTCTGTTTCAGTAACCAGTTTTGTCATTATTATTATAGTACATATATGTCAGTGAAGATAGTTTTTGTTAGTGACTGTGGCTACAGAGTACAGACTGAATTTTCCGACTGTTTTTATTCTTTCTAATGAAATTTCAGATAATGATTCAATCATGTATTTGATGTGTATGTGTAATCTGTAGCCACAAGTAATTGAAGTATTACTGTTCATAAAAAACCAATTATTTCTCTACCTTATTTTGTATCTATATGGAACATGTCCGTGCATATACAATTCATCTGATTCTGTCTTCATGTGGAACAGTTTGATGTAGACAAAACCTTGTACAGGTCCCTTGTGAATCTGAAAACGTCTTCAAAACCAGGAAAAAAGAATTCCATAGTTTTGATGATAAATTCACTGTTTCCTTATCTTATAATCTAAGCATTGGAGTCATGGAAAACAGTACCAGTTCTTATATGATCATCAATTTCAAGTCTGCATAAATGTTGTGATTCATAATTTAGATATTCTTTTGCTTAAACAAAATTTCAGACCTTGAATGGAGTTTTATCTGTTTTCGCAGGCCGATTTCTGATGTCTCTAGTGATCTTACAGTTCAAGTTGGATCCTCAAGCTTCTGTCTTCATAAGGTACAAAACAGAGTATCCTCTGTTAAAACAGAACATTCTCTGTTCTTGTAGTTTTAATTGTTACTTGTTGTTTTGATTTCTCAGTTTCCTCTTGTGTCTCGGAGTGGGAAAATTCGGAAGCTACTTGCGGATTCTAAAACCTCGAATATATGTTTGTCGAATGTTCCTGGAGGATCTGAGGCTTTTGAGCTTGCAGCTAAGTTCTGCTATGGAATTAACATTGAGATAAACGTTCTGAACATAGCTAAGCTTCGTTGTGCATCTCATTATCTAGAGATGACAGAAGATTTCTCAGAGGAAAATCTCGCTATCAAAACAGAACATTACTTAAAAGAGACAATCTTCCCTCGTATCTCAAATTCCATCATCGTTTTACATCATTGTGAAACTCTAATCCCAGTGTCTGAAGATCTCAACTTGGTGAATCGGTTAATCATAGCTATTGCCAACAATGCCTGCAAAGAACAGTTAACCTCGGGTCTTCTAAAGCTCGATTATACTTTTTCGGGTACGAATATTGAACCAGAAACTCCATTAGACTGGTGGGGGAAGTCACTAGCTGTTCTGAACCTTGATTTCTTCCAGAGAGTTGTCTCTGCAGTTAAGTCTAAAGGGTTAAGACAAGACGTGATCAGCAAGATTCTGATAAGTTACACGAATAAGTCGCTTCAAGGTCTAATCCCTGGCGATTCGAAACTGGAGAAAGAAAGGGTTCTCGATTCGGAATTGAAGAAGAAACAGCGATTGATTGTGGAAACAATCGTGAGATTACTTCCTACACAAGGAAGAAGAAGCTCTGTTCCAATGGCGTTCCTTTCAAGTCTTCTCAAAATGGTCATTGCAACAACATCATCTGCTTCTTCAGGGTCCTGCAGATCTGACCTAGAACGAAGAATCGGTCTGCAATTAGACCAAGCAATCCTTGAAGACGTCTTGATTCCAATCAATCCCAACGGAGCCAACAACACAATGTATGACATTGATTCAATATTGAGAATCTTCTCTATATTCTTAAACCTAGATGAAGAAGACGAAGAAGAACATCATCATCGTCAATTTAGAGATGAAACAGAGATGATCTACGATTTCGACAGTCCTGGATCTCCAAAACAGAGCTCAATCTTGAAAGTATCAAAGCTAATGGATAACTATTTAGCAGAGATAGCTTTGGATCCGAATCTCACAACCTCGAAATTCATAGCTTTAGCAGAACTCTTACCAGATCATGCTCGTATCATCAGTGATGGACTCTATCGAGCCGTTGACATTTACCTCAAAGTAATATTCATTCATTTTTAACCCTCTAAATGTCTGGAAAATTGTCAAAACTCATATGACTTTTTTTGTTTTGACAGGTTCATCCAAATATAAAGGACTCAGAGCGTTATCGACTTTGTAAGACGATAGATTCACAGAAACTATCACAAGAAGCTTGTAGCCACGCGGCTCAAAACGAGAGATTACCTGTGCAAATGGCCGTACAAGTGTTGTACTTTGAGCAAACCAGACTCAGAAACGCAATGAGCAGTAGTATTGGTCCTACTTCGTTTCTTTTTACTAGTCACTGTCATCAATTTCCTCAACGATCAGGAAGTGGAGCAGGTAATTTACTTTTTTACCCCTATTTGTTATGCATCCAACTATTTATATTCATTTGCTATATGGTAATCATATAAGTACCGACTAAAAATCGATTTGATTTGGTTCTTTCAGTTTTGGATTATCTAAAACAGAATCTAAATTAGACCCAAAATAATTTTGATTCTCAGTCGATTCGGTTCTGAATAGTTGCTTGTAATTAAAAGTAATCAAATAACCGAAACATTAGTATAATAGTAATCAAAAGTGACCAAAATTAACTGAAAATAACCAAAGAACCGAATAATAGTTAGTATAATTAATTAATGAGTACATATTAATTTCAGTGCTAAGTTATAATATTGAAACTGGACGGTTTTTTGTTAGTTTTTTTATTCGGTTTTTTGGTTCCAGTTTATATGCCCTAGGATTAGTGTCTACTTTCTAACAAAACCCTTGAAGCCAAACCTATGTATTACCCTCTTTTGCCAACACAATTTGATGATGTTGATACCAAAAAAAAAACACAATCTGATGTTGTCTGAAACTTTTTTGTGTGTTTATTTATTTTGCTTGGATCACAAGGAAGTGGAGCGATATCACCAAGAGATAACTATGCGTCGGTGAGAAGAGAAAATAGAGAGTTAAAGCTAGAAGTTGCGAGGATGAGAATGAGATTAACAGATCTAGAGAAAGATCACATCTCGATTAAACAAGAACTTGTGAAAGTTAATCCAGGGACTAAGCTTTTCAAGTCATTTGCTAAAAAAATAGGCAAACTCAATTCTCTTTTCAGTTTTAGTAGTCTTAAACCTTCTTTGATCGGAAAACAGAATTCAGAAAGTCGTTTTTTGTTTCAGAGAAAAAGGCGACACTCTGTCTCTTAATTTTTCTTTTAAATTAAGAATCGTCATGTATTATTCACTTTGTATAGTGAAAAGATTTTATTTTCTTTTGTTTTACTATTATTTTGGAGGAGTTTGATTGGTAATTGCGTGTTATATATGTAGATACCTTTATATATAGTTATGTTTGTGAAATGTGAAGGATGGTTGTCTATTTTGTTTCGGAATTCTTAATGTATATACATATATTTTGCAGCAGCTAGAGAGATTATTGAACTAAGCTTCTACAAAATACCACAATTCACAAAAGTGAAACTAATTATGGTAAGACAAAGGCTAATTGAAACTTAATCCAAGGACTAAGTATTTGATTATTGCACTAAGTATTTAGAGAACGATCACATCTCGATTAAACAAGAACTCATGAAAGTTAGTCTAGGGACTAAGCTTTTCAAATTATTTGCTAAAAAGATAAGCAAACTCAATTTTCAGTTTTAGTAGTTTTAAATCTTCTTTGACCGAAAAAACCAAAATTTAAAAGCTTTTTTTTTTTGTCTCAGAGAAAAAAGCATATTACTAACGCACCACAATCATAACGACATAATAACTAATGTGACAAAAAAAAAGCAAAAATGATAAATAAGATTTCTTTAAAGATATTTATTTTTGGGCTAAATTTTAAAGATATATAAAATTGCAAAAGTAGTATAAAATATATGTTTTCAAAGAATGATTGTCTTTGGTATGCACAGAATATATTGTTTTGAATATATATATATATATATATGTATATAAATATATTATGTGTGAAAATATGTATTATATAATATTCATATTAAAGAAGAGTTATTTTAAAGATATTTAAACTTGCAAAAGTAGTATTAAATATATGTTATTAAAGAAATGATTATTTTTGGTATGCACTAAATATATTTTTTCGAATCTATATATATGTATATATATATATATATATGTACAAGATCATGGATCCTTGCCGCTAAACGGATTCCACTTACTTCAACGTTTAAGGATGATTGTAGAAAAATCAATTTTTCTGATCAAATTGAATTTACCCGTTGTTCAAACTTGTGAATTCAACTCAATTGATGATCTTTCTGTGTTCTCCAAAGCATTAAATGGAGCTACCATTATCGATGTCAAAGCCACAAAAACTGAAATTCTTATAAGAAATTGTCTCCATTTTTGTTCTTCCATGCTTATTGCCGCCTCATTTAAATCAAAACTGGAATCTATTCTATTAATTTGGATTCTATTTTATGAGAATTTAATTTAATACTTTCTTTAGCCTATAATTTTCACTAAATTATTTTTACTTCAATTTGACATGTGAAACAATCTCTTTGATTAGTAAATTTGGAAACCCAACTTTATAGATATTTTAGGATTTGATATTTTTTTGTTTTGATAAAATATAGATACAAGATCATTTTTATCATTAGATTTGACACATAAATATAGATATTGGTCGAAATTTTTTTCCATACATAAATTCGATTAAATCTTCAATGTCTTTTGAAGTTGTTGCAAGTGTGATAAATATATATTATATCTTATTATATAAAGTTTAATTTTTATTAATTAATAATATGTTGATATATATCAAAATTATTATTGTATGTACATTAAAGTATAGAATTGTGTTTGTGATCTAATTTATTGGATTTTGACATACCACCAATAGTAGAAAAGATTTATTTTAAAAGATATTTGAAGTAGTATACAGATATAGGTTTTCAAAATTGCAGTAGATGATTGACTTTACTCTGAAACTAATGCATCTTTCACTCTTTATTTCTTGTGTATAAGTTGGTAAACCCTAAGTTTAAGCAAAGACTCATTGAAAAAGATAACTATATAATTAAGCTAAATTTTCTTGTTAACATGAATTGCAACAAAGAAAACCTCAATCCACTTCGATCAGTTATACTGATTTTGGTATTACTTGAATAATCTTGGATCCATAAATTATCTTATAGAAATATGTTCTACATAGCATAACATGTATATATTACAATATTTATTCAGCCAAATAATTTAGTAAACAATCACATGATATAATATATATGACTCTTGCCAATCTTATTAGAAAAAAAATGCATATTAGTATGGAATAAACAAAAACTGATACAACCTTATAAAGTTCTTGGATTTAACACATACTCCCTCCGTCCCAAAATAAATGATGTTTAAGGTTTTGACACATAGATTAAGAAATCATTTAATTTTTAGTTTTTTCATTTTAAAATATTATTTTTAATCTATTTAATGATCATTCAACCAATTAGAAATTAATTTGCATAATACAAGTCTTCAAAACAAATAAAAACACAATTAACTACGCATTGAAAATTATAAACATCATATATTTTGAGACAAAATATTAAATCTAAAATATTATTTATAAAGAAATGGATAAAGAGATGGAGGGAGTATTATATTAATACGATCTTATTTCTAAACGGTTGCAATTGCATTTAAAAACACAAAAGCGATAATCTCGAAGTTTAAATTACTCTATACTAGAAGATATATTAAATATGCATTTGTATCGAAATAAAAACATTACACGTTTGAGATCAAGGGTCTTAAATCCATATAGCACCAGCTCTTCTAAGCAACGAACCAAGTTGATTCTTGACTTGAAGAGACATAATCTGATTAGCACCACCTACGAGTTGTTGTCCTATAAAGACAACTGGAACAGTCGGTTTGCACCCAAGTTCAACCAGTGCTCGTTCGATCTCTAGTCCATTAGACATCTCGTCTAGCTCGTAGATCGTTGGATTCGCTCCGTAGCCAGATATAAGAGATTTGATCGTGTGGCTCATACAGCACTCGGTCCTGCTAAATATCACTGCAGGTTTGTCTTCTAACAAATTTGATATCGTCTCCATTGATATTGTTGAAATGTGTGTGTATTAGTGTATGTAACTCTCTGTGTATTGGTGTTAATAAAGAGAAAATTTCGTTTGAGTCTTGTTCAAAGAAAATCAATTGGTAATATTTATAGAGAATGTTTTATTTGTAAAATTTGATGAATGCCCCTCTTAGTTTATATGATTTGCTTGTTAAACCCCATATTTCTTCAAGTTCGTAAAGTGAATAATAGTTTTTTTTATTTATTTATATAAGGTAATCCTCGTCAACAGATTAAATACCATGGGCATTATAAATATTACGAGTTTCGGATCAACAAAGGATTTTTTCTCCAGAACTGGTTCAACAAGTCTATAGATCAATGAGATATAAGATCCGATCAATATCATAGTCAGAAAATGTCATACAAATATCCTTAATGTCATACGCAAATATGATTTTGTTTATATAAACATTCAAACCTAGAATACAACATTACTATCTTTCTAAATTTCAATACCATAATTGAATCATGCCGGCATGAGCATACAATAATATCAAATTGTTATAGAAATCATATCACACACGTTTATTCGGTTTTGTGAAAGCTAACTCTAGTGAGGAATATGTTTTTTTGAAAGCTAACTCTAGTTGGGAATATCTTTTTACCACAATTTATGTTGATCCGAAATCCGAACCCTAATTTCAACAAAAAGTTACCGCTGGGTACAAAGTCACATTAAAGAATCAGTAAGTGATTATAGGAACCAAATCAATATTTCTCTTTAAATATTGGGACTATTTTGCAAAATAAATTAGTGAATTGACAAAACGAGAGAAAAAGTTGAAGAACATTTAAGAGTCTATCAGAAAGAGAATCACAATCAACAAAGATTCTATCTCGTTTTCGATTTTTCATAAAAAATCATATTTATTATTTAAAGAAACTAATTAGTATATACATTAAATGGAATTAAAATGGCAATAATATACTTCGAAAAATCCATTGTTGTTTAAGCTTGTACAGGTGGAGTTTATGAAGAAGATGCTCACTCTGTACGTTCGGATTATTCGACCGACAAGTAAAGAGAACCTATCTATGTTTAATTATGTTTTAGTGTTGACAAGACGATAATAAAATTTGTTTAGTCTCTTAAACTTTGCAGTTTTAAGTTAAGCATATCGTTGACCAAAAAATTAAGCATCTTATAAACATAAACCTAGCTAGAAATGTACCACTGAGTAATTCAACTGTTTTGACGTTTTTAATGCGGTTTTAAAAGTTAAGCATGTGCCAATTAATTATTTCTTATATATATAACTCAGGTAATACGGTTCAACCAACCATAAGATCCGACTAATCTTGAAACATAAAACATTATGTGAATAGATCTAATACCACATGCAAATGTGAATTTATTTTTCAGGAACACTCGAAATAATTAGATAACACATTACTAGACCAGGCCCTGTGGGCGAATGTATAGTTATTGCATTTGCATCTAAATTCAGTTCTACGTAATGATTCATACACACTTGCTTCAAGTTGATGTATTTCAATGATTCTGTTATCTAAATCGTTTGATTCTATCATGATATAGATCTGTATCTTTAACCTAAATATGGGTTGATTCATAACTTCGTATCTGTGCTTCATGTTATTAGATTTGATCTCGTACGATCATCATAAGTACGAGGACTTACTTCAACATAAGAGAATAAAAATGCGTACGAGGACTTTGGACTTACGTATAAACACAATGTATTTTTAGAACAGATACGATATATTTTTAATAATCAGAGAGTCTCGTTACGTACTCGACTCATATAAATTTTTTTAATATATATATATTTTGTTCTATTTAGTAGTCCCAAATTTCTTTTTTGAAAATGATAGGTTTATTTCACTACCACTCAATATTTTGTCTAACATCAGTGGTTGAAACAGACGTTTTGAAACATCGTTTGAAAAAATTGTTTAGATTTATTTGTGAATGTTTGAATAAAACGAATGTGCATTCTGAAATGATAATCGTTTGTATTAGCAAAATTTATTAACTTTTCACTGCAAGAAAAAAATTTGTATTGATACGTAATATTTTGTCACAATAACACATATTTCGTTACAATATGAAGATATTGTTACAAAGTTGTGGCAATTTATAAATAGTTACAATAAAAATATCACAAATGCATATTAGTAACAAAAACGTGACGAATAAATCTAGTAACAATTTTGTCACAAATCGTTATGTAATAAAGTCACAATGATACGTAACAAATAAAATTTGTAACAAAATTGTATTTAAAACGTCACAAATTAATACTAATATTCAGAATCACAATACAGTTGTCACAATAATTCAATTTTTTTTAGTATTTATCTAATGATATTTAACCGTGTAACAATGTTATCAATCAACCTTAATATTCAAATAATTTTCGTTACGAATATTTTTTACCAACCTTTATATTTAACCATTAGCTTTCAAACTATTTTCATTACAACCATTCGTTTTTCGTCTACTATTTTGTTCAAACGATGTCAAGTAGTCAGATTTTAAAACTGAAAGAAAAAGAAAGTCAAAACTAGGTAGTAAGGAACGTGTCATTGGTAGAGGACGGTCTCGTTCGATCCATCATCATATGTCCATACTAGCTAAGGAGCATATATTCGATGTATTGCTTTTGTTTTATTGGAAATATATTTCTATTTATACCTTTATTTCAATTTTTTTTTCCCAATTCAAAAATAATTGTATGAAATAATATCCAAAGAAATTATGCGTATATGCGGAGAAAATGAAAAGGCTACATGTAAGCTGTTTTATATTCCAACAAGGCAAGAATATGACAAGCCACGTATCATTCTTATATTGATTAATTTACACGCTTATTCATATTTAAATTTGATGCTTAATTTGCATGGATGAATAATATTTTTTCTTTTTCCATTGTTCATATTTTAAGATCCTTGTATATAGTAAATTGGCTCCATTGAAATTCGAAGGGCCATTTATTTACATGAGGTCACACATAAATTAATTTCGGTATAACTAGGGAGAGGTAAATATGAATTTTATGGATGATGCTCTTTATCTTCTTTTTTTTTTTTGATAAAGTGGATGATGCTCATGCTCTGGTCCTAATCCATATATTTCATTGGTTAAATTTTTGAGACACGATTCGTTTATAAATCAGTCATTAACCGTGA
Source organism: Lepidium africanum (assembly GCA_900406405.1). Lineage (NCBI taxonomy): Eukaryota > Viridiplantae > Streptophyta > Magnoliopsida > Brassicales > Brassicaceae > Lepidium > Lepidium africanum. Next base: position 44,083 of record OVAX01000223.1, on the reverse strand, counting down.
TGGCAAATTATTTATAAGGAAAATAATTATAACAAAAAAAAAATGAAAGAAAATTGCAGCACAAGAAAACATAATTTACTAAGAAACAGATATTTCTTTTACATATATATATATATATATATATAAGATAAACAAAAATGTAAAATAGATTTTAGAGTATAGATTAAACATTTTCGATTCACTTGTTAACAAAAACAAAAATTTATTTTAAAAGTGTGCTCACGTCTTGTTAAATTTTTATTATCTAATAATTAAAATACACTAATTCGAGATTTGTAAAAAGGAGATTGTCGTTTGTTGAGTTGTTAAGTCTACTTCTGCTGTATTTTCTATCATAATTTGATATCAAAAACTAGTGTATTCCTTCGTGATATTATTTAGAGTGTAAAAATGAATTTAACCTATGAATCGAATCTTGACATGTCATGCATATCAACAAAAGTTTTGATTTTTCGCATAGATTCTATGAGTTAGTTTCTATTCTAACTTTTGTCGCATCTACAATTCTGATGGATTTATGATAATATAGTGTCGTCATGTTTAAGCATTTGACCGTATCATCTATATTAATTATCTAGTGTTATTACTAAAGATCTAATAACAAAAGAAAAGTTAATCCAATTTACCTGACCATTTACCCCTTACAACAAAAACAAGAAACCATTGGGCTTGCTAAATTCTAACCCATTGGGCCGTTGGGCTCATTGCGAGTTAAATTTAACGCATATAACCGGTGGTCAACGACATTTTTGGAGCGTAAGAGCCCGACACGTGGATTTTAAATAAAAATATTATTTTATTTAATTCAATACTCACCGCTTCGCTCATTTGCCGAAAACAATAGAGAAAAAAAAAAAAAAAAAAAAACAAGACCATTTTCNAGAGAAAAAAAAAAAAAAAAAAAGACAAGACCATTTTCATCTGTTTGACTTATAGTTTCAGTTTTTGATCTGTTTATCTATGGAGGTTTCTTCTTTATCCACTGTATCCAGATACTGTAACTTATACTCCTCTGTTCGAGGTTTCTTCTCCGTTTCACAATTCTCAGTTTCTCCTTATCGAATTTATATTAAGACTTTGGGTTTGAATCTCCCCTTTCATTGATTCATATTGCAGAACAGTCTCGTTTCAGAGGATTCAAAGTTCACTTATGGGAGCAATCTCTTGTTCCTGTTCAATTGAGCATACGAAAAAGAAGAACCCCTCGTAATTTGGTGGGGTTTTCTCAAGTAAATAGTTTTTAGATTCATGTTAATCTTCTTTGACAATTGAAAATTTTAACTAATTCTTGCAGATTTCATGTAGTCAGAATAGAGATATCACTGTTGTTGATGGAAGGTAAAACCATTGTTCAGTTGATTTCTAGACATTAACAGTTGTGTAACTAAAGGTTTAAAAAGTTTAGGTTAGATTCTTGTTTTGCATTAGCAAGACTCATGAAATGGTATATATTGCATATGTGTATTAACTTCTCTTCTTATTGCTTCTACAAAGTATTAAGACACATATTTTCTTTTTGTTTATTCCTTGTAAGTTGTATGGATGAGATATATGATAAGTTGGCGGAACGTATTGTCCCTACAGGAGCAGCAATGTTTAGTCCTAATGTTAAGTAAGTTTGAGAGAGAGAGACATGTTTTTTCCAACTGTTCTTTTAGCCTCACTAGGGAATTGAGATAACTCTTTACTAACCATATGTGTTAACTTGTTGTGTAGACGTTTTGTTGGTTTGGCTGGTCCTCCTGGTGCTGGAAAAAGCACATTAGCAAATGAAGTAGTACGTCGTGTAAATAAGCTATGGCCTCAGAAAGCTTCTTCTTTTGATGCTGAGGTTCAGCCGCCAGATGTAGCTGTAGTCCTTCCCATGGATGGGTTCCATTTGTATCGTTCGCAGCTTGATGCAATGGAGGTTAAGCTTAGTTTCAGTTTGAAGAGTTAATCTTTGTTTCTTCTCTCTCTCTTTGCTCTTTTGTTTTTGAACAGAATTTTTTTTTCTCTCTAGGATCCCAAAGAAGCTCATGCAAGAAGAGGAGGTGAGATCTGCGAGAATTATCTTTTACGTAAGACTTGCAACTGATAAGACCCTTCTATCTATTGAACCAGCTCCTTGGACTTTTGATCCTGCATTATTGCTTAACTGTTTGAAGAAGCTGAAAGATGAGGTAAAGAGGTGGTTAATTCTTGGCCTTAGGATCCTGAAGTTAGGACACTTACATTAGACTCTAATTTGTTTTCAAGCTTTCCAGGGTTCAGTATACGTGCCATCATTCGATCATGGAGTTGGAGATCCAGTTGAAAACGATATCTTTATTAGCCTCCAGTAAGTAGTCCGTAGCTTCCTAAACCTGTCGAATCCGAATCTAGTATCATGAAATTGTTTGGTCTAACCTTGTGTCCTCCTTTTACAGGCATAAAGTTGTGATTGTAGAAGGAAACTACATCTTATTAGAAGATGGATCTTGGAAAGACGTCTCGGAAATGTTTGATGAGAAGTGGTAAAATTAATCAAAAATGTTTTATCTCCTGTCACTCTTGGTTTATGATTTTGGTTTTACCTGTTACTGTGTTCTGTCTTCATTTCAAGGTTCATCGATGTTAATCTTGATACAGCAATGCAACGTGTTGAATCAAGGCATATCTCAACCGGTGTGTGCAATTTCTTCATCTCGATTCTCAAAACGTTTGCCTGCTTCTTAAACTTCTGTTTATATCTCTTTATCCTTTGCTAATTGCAGGTAAACCACCGGATGTTGCTAAATGGCGGGTAAAACATCAGTTTCACTCTTCTGTGTAATATCCAATTTTTTGGTTGTTTGTCCAATCTACTTTTTTTGAAATTTGGATGGCAGGTTGATTATAACGACAGACCTAACGCAGAGCTGATAATTAAGTCAAAGACAAACGCTGATCTACTTATCAAATCTATCAACTACTGAACCTACTTCCTTGGAGGTGCTATCTCATGAAACAGAGCAGAGTTGAGTAACAAAATTCTGTATCTGGTCTACAAATGATCTTTTTCTTGTCATGTCAAATCTTTCAATAAGCAAATCATTTCCAGTGTGTGTACACACGGATTTTGTTGGCTTGTGTACTTGTAGTAAAACAAGTACAGTGAAAAACTTCAAGCCACTGAGTAATTGAATGATGTATCCAATTTAGTGCAAAAAAACTGAAAGAGGAAATGAGCATAATACAAACATTTTTCTTCTTCTTCCTTTTTTACATAATTCAAATTGGTCCCACACCTTTCATAACTACTACTATTACAGCTACTTTTACTACCCGCAAAGCTCACTAAAGTCTTTTGAAACAAAATGAGTTACTTTCATCAAAATGATAAAATATTAGCTTAAGCAAGTGAGAGCCTTTTTTCTTCTTTACTGCACAAATCCTACTTAGATTCCATCTCCAATGTCTTTTTTTACTTACCTTTATAAAGTCTAGTAGTGGGAAAAGGAGCAAAATGTCGATCTTGAGCTGAGGACCGTTGGATACTTGTCCATCTATGGTGGAGGATTCATCTCTGGTTTGATGATTGAAGAAGATGTGTCTGGTGGATGAGAATGGTAAATCGCCATTGCCAATGAGATCGGCATTATGCAAAGAGCCTTTGATTGCAAAAGCTGCATAGCTGCTCCAACGTTTTCTTCCATTAGCTTAGCCACTTGCCTTTCAGTCCCATCATTTGACCATTTCTCCCACACAGCCTGAGTCTCATCCTGAAGAAAGGTTTTTAAACCACAAGTCAGTGAATCAAATCCTACATCTAAAGTACTCTTCTTATGTCCTGTCCTTTTCATTAAGTTTCTCTCTCTCTTTGGTCTAACCTCAATTGATGAAGACAATGGCATTTCAGTGACTAGTGGAGCAACAGCACCTGCTCCACCGAGACGGCTCATGCTCAAGACCTATCATAGTTGAACAGAGATAAAGCTTATGAAGGACAATGTAATATCAAAAGCTCATCATTGCAGATATTTATCAATGTTTCTCATTAGCTTTATCACCATAGTCTTCAATTGTGATGATAGAAGCAAGCAAAAAGTGAAAGAGACTAATGCCAAAAAACACAAAATCATGTGCTCTATGATTACTTCTTATTACCAGATTAAACTATTATACTACCTTTTATTCAGATTGGCATTTTGGTTGAAGAGAGTCGGTAGTGGTGGGGACCAAAGATTGAATCCAACAAATCTATCTATTGATTTTTTAATATTATCTCTACAAACTTTGTAAGATAGCATTTTCAAGATCAAAATAACTAAAAGTGAAACATGACAGGTTTTTACCTTAACTTGGAGCCTCAGAAATTTAACATAATCCACAATCTCATCAATCATAGCAGCCCTATCTGTCTGCCAAAGGAAATCAAAAGAACCAGGTGTGAATACCACCATATATGCCAAACACAAAACTCCAGTTTTCTGACTAGATTTGAGCTCTCTTCAAGCTCTTTCCTTAAAATGAGAATAGAACTTCAAAAAAATCAAAGTAAATCCAAACAGAAGATACCAACCTTGTTAACAGTAGGTACAAGTTCCTGTAACGCCCTAATCCTTTCTGCTATTCTTTCCCTACGCAGCTGTTGCAAAGATATTCAAGTTAGGTCTCTGTGAGTAAGATAATGCCAAACTTCCTCAACTAAAAGCTATAGTTGAGGCTTTGATTAACCACTAGACATGGAAATTGCAAGAGAAATCAGAAGACAATTAAGTGTATTAAAAATTTTACCCGCTCAGCTATGCTATGTGGATCTGTGGCTTGACCACGCCTAGCCCTAACTCTAGGTCGAATTGTAGATTGTTGATGCGGCATTGGTGGAGCTGGCTGTGACATTGGCTGTCCATGGAAAACCTTACAACAAAACACAAAACAAAGAAGCAATAACGTTAAGAAAAAGCTCAAAAATCACTTTAAACAAGAACAGTCTCCATTGAAGTAGTCCAAGCAACGATATCACTTCACCTTCGACGAAATTATCCACTGGAAAAAAGTAACTTTTCTAGAAAATTTGCTTATAAAAAGTAATTTTAGTGTTATGAATCCCTTAAAATCATTCAAAATCTTCAAATTTGGGTTTCTTCAAAAAACAGTCAAATCTCACAACTCTAAGCCAAAAATTCCACCTTTCATAACTGGGTTTTCTCAAAACTATTACCTTATTGAAACCCTAAAGATGACCTTTTTTCTTCCTCGAGAACCAAAAACACAGAAAATAAGAAAAAAATGAAGATTTCAATAAACTCACAGGTTTCATAGAAGAACATCGATTATCAACAACATCATCTTGGAAACGTTTCCCACTTCCTAAAACACCTTCAGGTTTAAGAAACCCATGTTCTTTCCCTTGATCGAGACTTAAACCTAAAGGAAACATCTGATTATGAAACCCTACAGGTCCACTTCCTCCAATGGCACTCATATGATTATGATTCCCTTCCTCACCAGAACCAAGCTGAAGCATCATCGGTGGTGGACCAACACCACTTAAACCTCCTGGAATTCCAGAAATACCAGAGCTAGAAGATGCAGAGAAGTTAGAAATCCCTAGAATATGCTCCAAAAAATCGTCGGTAGGTGATGGATCGACGATGTTATCATGAGGGTTATGATTGTTGTTATTAGCCATGGCAAAACGAGTTAAGGTTTAAAAATTATGAACTTAGTTGAAGATTTTGAATGAATTAAGTGGAAGAACAAAATCCATGGGAATCTTAAGGTGTGGAGTTGTTAGGTGAAGAGAATGATGATGCTTAAGCTAATGAGGACGAAGAGACAGAGACGAGAAAAGAAATGACAAAAAGAGTGACTTTATGCTCTTTCTTTTTAAAAAAAAAAAAAATTGGAAAAAGTTATTTCTATATTTTATTTTAAAAAGGACCTTACTTTAACGATTAATTTCGATTTTTTGCCCTTACCTTCCAGAAACTTGAAAGTGGGCTTTTTTATTTTGTTTTTTTTAAGTGGGCTTTTTGTTTTGACTTTCTTTATTCTATTCACTTCAAATTAAGAAAATACCAAACTCTTTTTTAGAAAAATGTGATAATTTATACTAGTAATCTTTTACTATATTATAATTGTAATGGAAATCGTCATCTTGTTAGTGATAGAAAATAGTAGTCTTCTTTTCTTTTTCTTCTTGTTTTGTCGTTTTTGCCAAAATATAATACTATTGAGTAAAGCTTTCTAACTAACCATTATAAATCCTTTTTATCAATGGAGACAACTATGATTGGAAAACTCGATTACGTAAGTTCAATAAATGATTTTGTACGCAAAAATCTAAAGAAACCCATATTTCAACAATAAAATTTTATTTTTACTATGTTTTGTTTCTTATTTTCTTACACAAGAACATGTACAAAGTTCAATAAACGATTACGTGGAGTTAGATTAGTTTATAAAGTTTTAATGTGACTTTTTTGTTGGGAACTTTTTTATTTTGTAATTATTTGTGATTTTAGATAAATTATTTGAAAATTGCATACTTTGTTCATTTTCATAGGTCATTCAAAAACGTTTGACTGATACTGTTTAGGGTTTAGTTTGTTTCCTTTTTTCTTCATTGATTGATTCTCGATGAAAAATAATAAAAGATTTGAAGATTCAAAGTAGAAGTCAAGTGTGGATAGTGATCTAAGTAATTCAGCAATGTATTCAACCAAATATCAATGACCTCCTCTTGCCGCCGTCATCAACATATTCCTCATTTAACTCCCTCATCATGCAAGAGAAATAAGTGTTTGCAAAAATTCAAATTATAAGGTAAGACAAAACTACAAAATGCAAACGAAACATTTCTTGCGTTTGGATCAGCATTATAGGATACAAGAAGCTACCATTGAACAAAAAAACTCAGTAAGATTCATTTATACAATACAAAACTTATTAAAAATCCCAACAGCTGACACGTTATGTGAAGAGCTTTTTATTTTAACTTTCTTTATTCTATTTTATTCAAATTAAGAAAATACTAACCTTTTTTTAGTGATAGAAAATAGTAGTCTTTTTTTTTTCTTCTTATCTGTTTTGACGATTTTACCATTTCATTCTCATAGTACTCGAAGTACATTTATACGCCATATGAAATCTGTTGTAGTTTTGCACTGTTCAACGATTATGGCATATACATGCATGCTGAAAGAAATGTAGCATGTGTTTCATACTAAAACAATTAGGTTGCGTTTTTCTTCTTTTTTCTTTTTCACTAAAAAAATCAAACTTTTAAAATAAGTGTTCTATAGTGTAATCTTTTTTTTTAATCCACCATTGCTTGGCGGTTTATTGAGGTTCTGGTTTCGAAATAGTAATATATTGGGTTTCTGTGTATAAGATTGTGTCTAAATTCTTTTCGAAGTTCATTTTTAAATGTTTCTTTTGTTTGAGTTTTAAGTTTTTAACTTCTCTTTTTTTGACTATGTATATGGAAATGTTTTTGTTTTCTGCCGCTTTTATAATATTCAATATTCGTTTAATATAATTCTGGTCAAAACAAATAAATAAAGATGTAGCACAATTTCTATACATATATATATATATATATACATATTAATAAGAGGGTTTTTGAAAGAAGGAATTTTTTTACTATGTATAATTGATCTCCTCTTCTTCCCATTAATGGCAAATACAAACTAAATTTCAGTTGACCCTTCAAAAAGAAAAAAGAAAATGCTTCTTCACCGGCCAAAGTCTCCGACATTCTCGGCGACTTAGATGGTAAAAAATCAACGAACAACAAAGAAACTATATTGAAGAAAAAAAAAAATACACAGAAGAACAAATAACCAAAACTAAAACTAAAAAAAGAAACAGAGGAGAAAAAAGGAAACGACGAGGAAACAAAAACAAATAAAACAACCCTCGTTCTTCCCTTTTCTCTCTTTAAATCTTTGTCTTTTTATTGTTTTCTTAGATATTATTTGACTTAATTCATAATAAATGGGTTCGAGTAAACTTAAACGAGCCATAGGAGCCGTTAAGGACCAAACCAGCGTTGGTCTAGCTAAAGTCAACGGTCGAAGTGCTTCATTATCAGAACTTGATGTAGCCATTGTTAAAGCGACTCGTCATGAAGAGTTTCCAGCTGAAGAGAAATATATAAGAGAGATTCTTAGCTTAACTTCTTACTCACGCAATTACATTAACGCTTGTGTTAATACACTTTCGAGACGTCTTAACAAAACAAAATGTTGGACTGTTGCTCTCAAAACATTGATTTTGATTCAACGTCTTTTAGCAGAAGGAGATCAAGCTTATGAGCAAGAGATCTTCTTTGCGACTCGTCGTGGAACTAGGCTTCTTAATATGTCTGATTTTAGAGATGTTTCTCGGTCGAATTCGTGGGATTACTCTGCTTTTGTCAGGACTTATGCGTTGTACCTTGATGAAAGGCTTGATTTCAAGTAATAGATTGATTCATTTGTGTAGTTTTTGTTTTCGTTTTGGTTTCTGTTTTGATTCATTACGATTTCTTAGGATGCAAACGAGACATGGAAAACGTGGAGTTTACTGCGTTGGAGGAGAAACAGAGGAAGTGGAGCAAGATAAAGTTGCAGCTGATAACTCCACAGCTATTGTGGTTAGGTCACAGCCAATCGCTGAGATGAAGTCAGAGCAAATTTTCACCAGAGTACAACATTTGCAGCAACAACTTGATCGTCTCTTAGCTTGTCGTCCAACAGGTATAAGTATTTCTTGTGACTCACGGTTCCTCTTTCTCTCTGTGTCTCTGTTTTGTTTAGTGGATAACAAGTTATTGTTAAAACAGGTAATGCAAGGAACAACAGAGTTGTGATTGTAGCTCTGTATCCAATAGTGAAGGAGAGTTTTCAGATATATTACGATGTAACAGAGATAATGGGGATTTTGATTGATAGATTCATGGAGTTAGACATTCCTGATTCGATCAAGGTCTATGATGTTTTTTGTCGGGTTTCAAAACAGTTTGAAGAGCTCGATCAGTTCTACTCATGGTGTAAGAACTTGGGGATTGCACGGTCTTCTGAGTATCCAGAGGTAGAGAAGATCACACAGAAGAAGCTTGATCTCATGGATGAGTTTATAAGAGATAAATCTGCTTTAGAACAGACGAAACAATCAAAATCTCTTAAATCTGAGGCTGATGAAGAAGATGATGATGCGAGAACAGAGGAAGTTATTGAAGAGCAAGAAGATATGAACGCAATTAAGGCTTTACCTGAACCTCCACCAAAAGAAGAAGAAGAAGAAGAAGAAGAAGACAACAAAACCGAGGAAGAACCAAAAGAAGAAGTGATAATAGAAAAGAAAGAAGAAGTAGTTGGTGATTTACTGGATCTTGGGGATACAAACGGTGGTGGAGCAGCAGAAGCTGGTGATGGCTTAGCATTGGCTTTATTTGATGGGCCATATGCGAGCGGTTCGGGCTCGGATTCTGGTCCTGGATGGGAAGCGTTTCAGGATGATTCTGCGGATTGGGAAACTGCTTTGGTGCAATCAGCTACAAAATTGTCAGGACAAAAGACAGAATTTGGAGGAGGCTTTGATATGTTATTGCTTAATGGAATGTATCAGCACGGCACTGTAAATAACGCCGTGAAACAATCGACAGCTTATGGAGCTAGTGGAAGTGCAAGTAGTATGGCATTTGGTTCTGCAGGAAGACCAGCAGGTTTGTCAGAAACATAAATTTTCTCTGTGTTAACTTTCTTATAGCTTTGCTTTGTTTCTGTTTGCATTCTGATGATTTGACGTCAAATTTCTATGCAATACAGCAACTATGTTGGCACTTCCAGCACCAGCAACAGCTAATGGAAACAACGGAAACAATAACAGCCCGATTCCTATGGATCCATTTGCAGCATCATTAGTGGTTGCACCACCACCATATGTGCAGATGAATGATATGGAGAAGAAACAAAGGTTGTTAATGGAAGAAAAAATGATGTGGAACCAATATACTAGAGATGGAAGACAAGGACACATGAATTTAAGGCAAACTCAAAACCAACCTTACTCTTCAACACATCAATATTGATAGGGCTGCTTTTTTGGTCTGGCAATCTGTTTGGCCTTATAGATGTACTATTGGCTCAATTCCTTTTGCAAATTCATTTGATTTTTTTTGTTCTTGGTTCAAATTCATTTGGGCATTTTTGAGGTTTGCCTCTGTAATTGTAATCTCTGGTTTAACATTAAAAGAAAAAGTTTAATATGTTTTGATATTACATACATGTCTAATTTCTCTAGTACAAGCTCTAATGCTTCACACCATAGCTTTTGTTTGATTTACCTGCAAAAAACATTGAATTTTTCATTGATAAAGATTCTCAAAAATCTTTCTTAAGATGATAACTTGCCGATATTCCGGCATAGGAGGTTCCTTCTTACAGAATTTAAAGCATGGCTGATTCATAACAGGATCATTTATCATCTCTGGAGGCTCCTGACCAAACATCATCTTACAACTAAGATCTTCAAAATCTACAAAACTCATATAAATGTTAATTAGTGTTGTCAGTTTTGTCTCTCTTTTTGAAAAATAAAAATGATTGCTTGTGTTTTAAGTCAAAGCGTCAACTTTTAAGAAAGTATGGTCAATCATCATCATCATTCAGCTTGGAGACTTAATGGGTCTACTTGTAGTTAATGGTGTCCTTAATGGTGAATCAATGGGACCCTTAAAGATTACATTAAGCCTCCACAATTTAAGAAGTGCAGGCTACTGTTTCATATATGCCTGAATCTTCCTAGTGATTGCAATTATGAATCAAAGCGAATGAGATTTAGCTTAGTACCGGGCTTCATGTAGATAGGCATTCCAAGTGAGTCTTTGATGAAGATTTGGGATGGAATCTTACAAAGGTGAGTACACATACTAACACAATTTGTCTGCTCAAGAAACCTACAAATGAATCAACAATCAAGGACATGACATGAGTAATTAAGGTATAGATCTCGACAGTGAAATCAGCTTTGGTAGTTAGTGTGATGATTGTTTTTGGAAGAATGATTTTGATATTTTGTCTTAAGTTAATCTACCAGATGGGACCAAATAGAGAGATCACACTGAACCTGCATTTCTCTATAAACACAACACTCTTCTCTTTTCTTCCATTAACTTCAGTCTCCATCACCTTGGCAATAAAGCTTTTGAGTTAATAAAACCCACAAAAATTGTCTGTTAGTTTCAATTCCGAAAGTAATGACCAAAAACTAGGGTCTTACCTCTGAAGGTCCTACAAGCCAAGTGAAAAATATTGTGGTGAATAACGCAAAAAGCTCCCTGGAGAGTTTTGAAGGTGGAAGAAGCAGTTTGATCTGTAAATTCAGCCAGAAATGTCAGTATAACATGTTCATAGTTTGCTGCTACTTGATCTGATTACTTTATAACAACTTACTAAAGAGAGTAGCAAAGTCGGTAATGCTCTGTCCAAAGCGATAAGAACAAGCTCATGTTGTTGCTTGATGTCTAAGTTACTCGCAACCCTAGTTGCTGTATCCACTAATCTATCATAACCAGTACTTTTGCTGCTACTACTACTCATCCCTGAAGATTAGTTTCTTAGAATTCCTTCCTCAACAAGTATCTCTTTCTTATGAACTTACAAAAGCAAAGATTCAAAGAAAAGTCGATTAGATACGAACCTGCTGTGTTTTGAAGAGTTTTTGATAAATAATCGATTGCAAGTTTGGAGAAGAAGCTATCTTCGTTACTCGCATTCTTCTGATTCAACATTCCAATTCTTGTTGTCTCTTTTGAAGCCTTGAGTTCTCCGGAATAGGCAGGCTTTGAGCTGAGAGTTGCAGAAATGCTTGAGCGTCTACGTCGAGTGCGAGTATTTTTTAGCCGATTTGCGGTAGTGAGGATACTAGTCTGAGAAAGTGATGACTTAGTGTTCATCTTTTGGTAACATAGAGAAAAACTTGTTGCAGATTCTTTCTTTTTTTCTAAGGCCATTAATGGATGTTTCGAAAGTATATATAGATAGAAATTGTGAAATGACATATTTACCCTTGTACTTGTGGTGTCTAAAGGAAGATCTCTCACGCGCCTCAAAATTATGATTTTGATATTGTGGACCAGAGAGAAGCAATAGACACGTGGGAAACTGAATGGGCCTGATTTAAATGGGCTTCAATGATCTATAAGCCCACTTAATATAACTCAAATTATACAAAGAATAAGCCGAAAGAATCAACATTGATATTGAAACATAAGATAAGAAATACAAAAGGTCACAAACTATAAAAATAATACAAGAATTGCATCTGAGAGAAAAACAGATACAGATGGGGCTATAGACACTAATAAGCCCAGCTTTTACTATTTGCAATGAGTTTTCAAGAAGATATAATTGAAATCAAAAAAGCCGCAAAAAATACCATACTGTACACAGTACACACATTCCCCTGTAAAGCTTGTAATCTTCCCATCTATTTACACAAATTCTCAAACCACAAAAACCTCTTTTCCTTCTACCCTTCTCTTCAAACCTGAAAAAACATAGTAGAGAGTCGCTCGCTACGCTCTCTTTCTCCTAACCAGCAAGCCAGTGATGTAAGAGACGCAACAGAGTGAACACTTTGTTTGGACTTTGGTCTGCTTTCTCCTATGTGGTCCTGTCTTTACATTCCCTGGCCAGCTCTATGGGTTCTACCCAAAGAAACCAAAAGGGGATTTAATTGGTCTCTGCTTTAGATTCTAAACCTGTGAAACCTGTTTTAATGAAGCCTGTTTCAGTGAAGCCTGTTGTTTCAATGAAGCTCTTAATGTCTCATCTGGAACTGTCCATGAAAGCAACTGTCCAGCCGAATCACCACTTAGTAACTGCTTCAGGTCACTCGTGAGATGGAGAGCGGTGACTGGTTGCTTATGGAATTTTAACACCTTATGTAAAATCAACTTGTATTCTGGCACTTGATCACCCAAATTTAGCCCTCCTGTTCTATTGCTACTACTTGTTTTGCTCTCGGCACTCAAAGGATCAGTACAATGAATCATCCGCCATATTTTAACTGCTCCACTCTGATGACCAGTTACATACCAGCTTGTTTCAAGCCAGTCGGAATATGTTGAGCCCGTCACTGATGATACCGAATCAGATGGTAACTGGGAAGTATTAGCCACAGCAAGGCAATCGCCATTGATGCTCCAAACCGCAAGGACAGTTCCAGCAGCAGTTACAATTTCGCCAGTAAGGTCGTTTATGTAGATTGCTGAAATGGGAACTGGGAAGTCAGGAAGCTGCCTTACAAAACTCAATGAACTGAGATCCCATATGATGACTGTACAGTCATCTGACCCACTTGCAATCATCATGTACGCTTGGCTTACACGTAGACATGTGACTTTAGCTGTGTGAGCACATAGGGCTTTCTCTAACCGTAAACGCCGTGACCCACGGGGTCCATCCTTGCTTACTCTCCACACGCACACTAAACCATCCTCTGCTCCAGTGACCACAATTCGCCCATTGTGACTAACACCAGCACACTGGATCTGGTTGCTTTCATGGAGATTTTCATGGGTTGATAGCAGTTTGTCCTGATCATAGCTCATAAATCTTAAGCTCCTGTCAGGAAATCCCCATGTTAAGTATTTGGTGTAGCCTCTAGGTTTCAGGCAGCAGTTGGCTCCAGCAACGAGCACCTTGTCATGGAAAGTAATGATCTGGCTTATTGAAGATGAGCATTTACGTGTTTCGTGAGGAACTAGATGCATCGAGTGTTTCAGAGGGTGGAGAGGAATTTTTCTGTCCGTTTTTCTTTTGACATGAGGTTTAGGAAATAGTTGCTTCGGAGTTTGGCCAAAATGATTAATCTGCGCTAGTATGGAAGCTTTCATTGCGGGGTCCGTAACTGCATCAATATCGACATTTCCCTCGTATGTGTAATGATAGAAAACATTCACAGCTTCTTCTGCAGCCTGAGATTAAAAATTCCAGAAAAGTAAAAGTAAATAACATACAACATTTCAATTTTGCATTCTACTTGACTCCCAGCAAAGGAAAGTATTGTGTAATGTACCTTTCCTCTCTGTTTGTACCCAAAAATGAGATCAATCCAATGATGCAAATTCTCTGATACATAATCCGACTCCAACGCTTCTCTGTGTTTGAGGATGAACTCACGAACACTACCTCTTGCCCATGGAGGTAAAAAAACATCACCAACCTGACATTATGCAGGAAATATATGTATATCAACACTACATGAAAGGAAAGTGGTATATTTAAACACCACTGAAGACCTTGAATTGGCACAAACCTTCTCTCCTGACTGTTTTTCACCCAAATCAAGGCTGAATCTATTTTCCAAAAACTCGGGCATGTAGAAGAATTCAGGAATTAGTTCTTTTACGTCTGAAGTATTTCCCTTTCCCGCTGCACTTAGCCATGTATCTTTAATGCTATTGAAGAGTCTATCAGCATGATCAAACTGACCGCCTTGCAGCTTCTGATTTTCAGTACTAAATGGTGGAAGGCGAATAAGGTAAAACAGAACAATTCCAGCACTTGAATAGTGAGAACCATAATGAAATTTTGGAACCTCCGGATCATCCCAACTATTATATCTGAAATTGAGCAGAAGCAAAAGAAAGCATGTTATGCAAAGATTAGAAAAACTATATTACCATGAAACTTTAGCTAGTTAACAAGAAATAAAATAGACGTATGACAAAGAACACAAAACATGCACAATACGAAGTTTAAGATGCACAACACAAACCGTTGTCTAAATTCTTCTTCTCCTTCAGGTGTCTGGCAACCCATTGGCTTATGAAGCTTGCGGAATGTGTTTGGATCTGACAAATCAAGACTCTCGCTATCATAATCTGCGAGAACCCATGGAAATACAGGATACTGCGTGAGATCACTGTATCCACGTCCTGCTAAGGTATTGAGATGCATTAGGTAATGAAAATTGCTGATTTCTCCATTTTGCCATCTTTTTGAGAAAGACTTCGCCATTAATTTGAAGAGGCGGCTTCCCTCATTACTTTCTTGTTTTGCTGATCCAGAAATGGTTGTGTCGAGCCTACGAAAAAATTAAAAAGTATAAATTACACTTCCGCAGATGAATGAAGACAAAAAATCATATCTATGATGGCTAACCAGCCACATGAGTAGTAAGGTCAAGAAACTGAAACTCAAACAAGGATGCTCGGAAAGAAACTAATAAACATTAGAAGCCCTAAACACTTGTCAAACTAAAAATATATAAAGGAGACCCACTCATGCTATAAGTCATTAGTGTAGGTTGGCAGATTTATTCATATTACTAGAGATAAATACAGTTCTAAACTGGAAAAAGATGATACCGTACATGTTGTTCCTTGGAAGATTCATGGCAACCAGATTTTTGAAAACTTCTTCCCTCTCTTTCTTGTGAAATACGAGGAGATCATTACATCCATCCATGCTAAATATCTCAATAGCAACTGGACGCAACTGATAATCACGTTTCAAAATTTCATGAACATTATTAAGCTTCCACATACGCCAAGGATGCGGCAAGTTACCAGTCGTGCACATTTTTTCTTTTCCCCAAGCACCACCACCATATGCCCATGCTCTTCCCCCTACTACACCCGTTTTCACTGTCGTAGTCCATGATGTGCTCGACTTAGAATGGAAATCCGAGCTTCCAGAGACATCTTTTTTCACACCCAAAGCTTGATCAATAACAGATAACTCATCTTCACATTCCTTCTCACAAATACACCCATCCTCGTCGATGTAAAAATTTTCTATCACATACAGACAGAATTCTCCTATTAAGAAGATTCCATCATGCTTGTCGAGATCAACAACTCTCTCACAGTTGTATCTGAACCTAATTCTTTCAAGATGCTCCAAATAAGGTCTAATCAAATACTCACCATCATCGTTCAGTTCCTTCTCTGATGTTTCCTCTGCACCATTAATTTCATCCATTTTAGCAGAAGATGAATGTCTTGGAGAGCCAGTCTCAGATTTCGCTAGCGTGTTCTCTGTTATGGGCACAGAGGCAGTACTAGACTTTCCACCAAAATCAAGAGCAGAATGAAGACTTGTTTCGTTTGTACTGCTAGCTCTATCATCATTCCATCCATTTCTGGCAGAAGCAACATCTTTAAACTCATCAGACTCTTTCAAAAACGACTCATCATAAAGTTCACTGAGCAGGAAAGCTGGTTCAGAATCAGTATCAGAAATAACAGGTCCATCTTCGTTTTTGGCTTTGGGAAGCTCAATTTCTCCAAGTTCCAACTTTCCGTCAAGAACATTCTGGATGCTATCAATTTTTAGCTTACATCGTTCAAGCTTTTTGCGCATTCTGTATGGACCTTCAATCGGACAGAGCTGCCACTCAGGATCTTCAGACTCTTTGGGTTTTCGCATCGGAAATATTCCACGCTCATGCACAAGCTGCTGGAGATGTGTTTGCCACTCACTCTCAGCATGCAGTATCCAGCCATATTTGTTTTGCCGAACTACTCTAAGCTCAGTAGACATGGCATCACGTAATACTTCTAGCGCATATCTCCGTTCATTTAGAGTTTCCCAATGTTTTAGGTCTAGCTTCGACATATCTCGTGATTTTCTCCCCATCTCTCTCTTCCGACGACCCTCCATGCCTTTTATCCTGACACCAGGAAATTTGGCCGAGCCAGCTATGTATTGTACCCACATTATTGCAGCACATTGCTCCAGTACTTTGTTAATAATCTTATCAGAGCTTTCAAGCCACTTAAAGAATTCTGGTAGATTTCCAGTCAACAACTTATCAAAACCCCCATGTAGAACATCAAAGTTCTGTCCCTGGTTTGGTTTAGTGACAAGCAAATCCTCAAGGGCAGATCTTCGATGTACCAGCAAATATTTGACAATATCAAGTGACATGGTTTGCACACTCTTTCTCTGGTCACTGAGCAGGGAGATTAAGTTTACACACAAACAGCAATTCAGATCAGTATCAAGGTTGCTTGGGCAGAATATGATTCTCCTGTTTGCGACCAACAACTGCAGAACTGTTGAGATGTCTATCCCAGATTCATCAACAGCTGGACTCGGAGATGGCCTTTTCTTCGATTCAACAAGCAAGCCCAATTGTGATAGTAGGTCCTCCTCTCCGACTGTTATCAAGAACGATGGCAGGAAACAATATAGTACCATTCGATTTGTGTTTTTCAGGATTGAGTGTATATAAGCATCAAGTTGCCTTGTTGCTCTTCCAAGCGATAATAGACCTTTCCCTGAAGGAGTGACTTCTTCAACCCTACCATCTTTGTTAGCTAATTGGAGCATCGATAACAAGAACTCTAGAGCCCTAAGAACACCAGTGGGTTGAGGAAAAGCACCCATATAAACACGGTCCACTATCATCCAGCAAAACGCATCCAAATTTGCAGACCATTTGGTCTTGTCCAGTTTTTTCTCGTCCTCTTCATCATCACGCAAGAGACGTCTTTCAATATAGTTCATGACTCGGCTAAGGCATAAGCCTTGAAAGACCAATACACTTTCAGGATCAACATAGAAAGGAACCATTTCTAATATGTTTTCTAGAACAGGTATTGCTTTAATCTGCTCAGTTGCTAAGTCAGCAAGTACCTCTGCCATAAAATCTAACACAGCACTCGCTCCAGCAGAACAAGGCCCGCCACCATAGCCAGTTTCATCTGTTTCAAGGAGAAGTTTTGGGCAGACTGTGAAGAATGCATTGGCAGCAGAAGACCCCTGGGAACCTGACTTTCGTTCTGAAGATGCATCAACTTCACTAACAGAGAGATACGATTCAAGCGAAGCAGAACCGACCGCAGAGCTTTTAGACTCGTTATAGTTAGAGCCTAGCCAGGATGCAAGTGCAACAACCGGAGATGGCGATGAAGTAAATGAGACTTTAAGACTTGATTTTTCAGATAATAGGGGAGACTCGATCATTGGGAAAGATGCAGAACTCTGAGAATCAGTTGCCTGAACTTGACTTGGAATAACTTTAAGATCGTGAAAATCTTTTTCACTGGAAGCTGATGATACAGGGCCGATATTATTATTATCTTCTTTCTTAACATCTTCAACACCTTCATATGATTTACTTGTTTCCTGTGGTGGTGGTTCAAGAATGTTCTCCATCTTATCATTAACCACATCATTTGCAGGTAAAGGCATGTCTTCGGAACTAAGACTGACCTGCCCTTGAGGGAAGCTTCCAGCACTGATGGAGGTTTTAGTGGACTGATCCTGGTCATGAGGCAAGCTAGAGTGAGTTCCTTGTGAGCCGCAATCACCACCATCATTTATATGCTTCTCTTCCACCTTCACAGAGAGTTGTTTTGCCATCTTCACAGCATAAGCAGCCCTACAGCACATAAGTAGTCTTTAGTGAAAAATTAAGCAAATAAACATTTAGCAGGTCATAAAACATCATGGTCTTACACAAGACCCTCTGACAAACAAGAGATGATACGTACAACCAAATACTGTCCACATTTAATCTATTTAAGGTGACAATAAACTGATGAAGAAAAAGAATTTAATTTCAAAAAACCTAAGAAATATCATCAATATTAAATTAGTGGTGAAAAAGTATATCACTAGGTCTTGATGCCAACCTGACACACGAAAAGTAAAGATCAGCACAATTTTCAACGAATTCTGCACGTCTGCAAGCAGCAGAAAATTGAGGGCACATCTTTGCAAGGTCAACCATGAAACGGAGAACAGAAGTTGCTGCAGCAGGAGCTGATGCTTCGCCACCCATTAAACGTGCCGCATATGTTTTGTGCATCAAAGCTTCCCCTTGAAGCTCTCCAGTCATTTCTGCCCCCTCAACAAGCTCTGCCACAAGACTGGCACTCACCTGAGAAAGATTTCCAGACTGGTGGGCGAGCATTGATTGCATAATCAACCTGTCATAAGTAGATTTAGCCATCGCCACCACTGAATCCAACAGATCTATGAACTTTAACTCCACATGGCTTCCATCATTTGGGACTAGGGCATGAAAGTCTAACATCCGAACCTCCGGTAATCTTGGATAAACTGGTTTCCCAAAGATCAGGCAAAACAATATGTAATATATGTCTGGAGAATCATAAAAGTTTTGTAGTACCCGCTGAAGCTGCTGATAACCTCCACTCGTCCGAAATTTAGAGGAAAAGTTTGGCGAAGAAGCAAGACAGACACCGAGAAGGGTCATGATCCACCTCATACTAGTAGGATGTGCAGCTTCATCAAGGAAGTATGTTATTAATTTTGACGAGACTATCTTATGCCACAGCTCCAGAAGTTCCTCTGCTTTTATGGTATCCTGGAGATCAATGAGCATTTCCAGAAGCATATTTCTCACAATTACATGCTTTCCCATTGACTCGCGCAATAATGAGCTTCGTGACTTAAGTTCAGGTGGATTAAATGTCATAATCACAAACCTAACCACATTTTCAAGCTCAGACGTCAGGAATCCGTCTTCTAAGATGCATCCCAGAAGAACAACTAGTTTTTCTAGAACGGGAACCTCCACATCACCTCTCTGAAGTGTCACTAACAAATGTTCTACCAGATTGATTCTGCGCAGAATTGTTAGATTGTGATTCCTATACCAATGCATTGAAACCAAATTTTCCAGAAAACCAAGTAACGCAATCTGGAGGGAAACAGGAGATGTTACCCAGAGAGTCCAGTCCAAGAGGACATGTTCAACCATATCCGCATTAGATAAGACAATACAGTTTGAAGTTTCAACAGGGATATCTGTTTCTAGCTCAGAGAGATGACTAAAAGAATCCTTGGGAACAGAAAAGTCATCCATATCCCCATGAGACCCAACTGATGAACTATCGTAGCGGAACCTCGAAAGCCCAAGATCCTCGTAGCTGTTTTCAAATATAGTCTCCGTAGGTGGCATACTAATATTTCTCTGTCCACTCACCAGCTTTTTTGGCTCTGAAAACAAAGCTTCGCATGCAGCAATTTGAAAAAATATCTCCAAAGACTGCATATCAAACAGGGTCATTTTGGGACGCAGAAACAGAGCAAGTAAATGATATCCCCTGATGGTTTGCATATCCTTCACATTCTGAGGGTTCTGATGAAGTGCAGAGGCAAGCAATGAAAGAGCCATATGTAGCATATCTCTAGATTGTGAAGCCTCAACAAGCGCGAGTACAACAGCCATACCTCCCACAGGGCGGATAGTATCACCAATTACACTTTGTCTGCAGATAGATACATTTCCCACCAGACGCCCAAATCGTGGTATTCCTGAACCATTAGTAAAAGAAGAATGAATCAAACTATGAAATTCAATTCAGATAAAATGTACACAAGGATCAAGAGTTTTTAAGACTAATAGATACCTCCAATTGGAGATGCAGCGGCGGACAATGGGTCAACCAGATTGAGAAGGGAAAAATTTCCAGACGCACGGATGAACTCCGAGCATGATCCATCAAATGCAAAGATAAGTTTCTTGCCAGGTAACTGCAAGGAAATATTTCCCAACCTCTCAGGATCCCAGACAATTCCACTGCCATCTGCCTTAGAGTCTCCTTGTCTATTGTTTCCATCAAACTTTTGCCCATTCGACGATGAAGTCATGTCGGTGTCTAATGAGTCCAGGATAGCCATGCTACCTCCACCACAAGCCTGATTAGGCACAAAGCGTAACAGGTCGGCATCCTGAAAAAGACCTTTGTACCCTCTACCAAGAATGTACATGAAACCAATGCAACCCGAAGTGAGCACCTCCTCAAAAAGATAACAGGAGCGCATTTTCCATGTCAGATCACTAACTCTGGCACAAGTAGCTGGAGTTCCAACGGTTACTTGCAAAGCTTTTCCAATAGGCGAAGGAGAGTACCCCAATTTACCCGTGTGCCTTAGTTTTCCATCAAGATAGACATATGCAACGCTAGCCTGGAAAAGTCCAGCAAGAGCATTTGGTTTACTATGAACAACAGCAAGGTGATGCCACCTGCCCTCCTCAATCTCCAATCCAGAAAATGATAAAGAATGTGAATTGCTAGTGGCAAGGGTCAGAATTCCATCCTCCTGAAAGTAAAGTTCTGCATAGAATGGACTTTCATTGCTTAATGCACCAACAGAAAACATCCGGAAAATGTTCTGTTCGTGTTGCTGGGCACTTGAAATGCGCGTCTTTGATGAACCGCCAACTTTGGAGGCTTCTGGTTCTTTTCCTTGGGTTGTTAAGAAATTACGAAACTGGAACCAACAAACAAATGAATAACCAGCAGCAGGAGGCCAAGATCTTTCTCCCAGGGAGACCTGCACAGAAGCATGCCCAGTTTTGCTCATATCCATTTCTACAAAAGGGGCCAGAGATAGATGCTCCAACGTTGTGTCTTCCATGAGAATTAGTTTTTCCATCATCCCAACTATTGCATGGCCTGAATTCATAATCCTCATTTGCAAGACATATCTAAACAGCATTCGTAGCTCAGATGGGGACAACCTACACAAAAAGAAAACTCTATATTAAGATAAAGTGCTAGAAAGCGAAAGTAGGCTAGAAATATATCTTAAATTAACTAATAAGGGAGAACATTCTCTACCTGTACGCTCCTAGGATTTCCACGATCTTCAAAGCGTAAGAAAGAAATGGAGATGAACCGGCAAGAAAGGGGTAAATGATTTCCAACAAAAGTTCCACGCAACCTGTTCAATTACAATTCATGACAAGGTAATATGGGTTAAGAGAGGATAAAAGGAAAAACCCCAGAGGAGCCATGAGGTATGGTTCTTACCAATTGAGGTGAGGTTTTCTTGATTGAAAGGGCTGGCACGCGCAAGACTTTCAAGAAGTTTCAAAAATTCTAGCTGCATTTTTGGACTAAAAAGCAACAATGAACGGATAAGAACTCTGACAGCACCTGCATTGTAAATTCTCTCCTTGTCAGGATTGAACTGGCCCGATGGGGTTGTTACAATAGAAGTTGCTTGTTCACTTTCTGGTATAGTAGCTAGGGCTGTAGACTCTGATGTTAAAAATGGTGGAAGCACCACTTCAAGTGCAAGTTCTAACAACAGCTGTATAACCTGCCTTTCCAACTCAACACACAGCAACCCAGACTCCACCAAAAGCTCATAAAACGTCTGAGACGTTATAACGACATGCAGTTTCATCCTATTAACGGCGTTCTCATAGACTGCAGCTGTCATAAGGCGAAACAGATATTTAAACAATTTGATGTAAACCATCAAATCAGACTCATCCATTTGTTCTCTTTTCCCTTGAAATGTGTGAAGGGTTGTCAATAAAAGAGAGAAACCACTGGCTTCACCGAAGACTCTTTGGGCAGAGCCATTAACACCAACAATACGCCATAGAGCACCCATTGTATCACATTTGGCATCATCATGAAGCTTGTATTGATTGCCAGATATACCAGTGACCATTCCACTTTTCAACAAATCAACAACAGCTCCTAATTCTTCATGATGGACCTGGTTGGAGAGTAATGGCAAGAAGATTAAGGATGTTGGCCACTTATGCAAAATAAATACCTTTAATAGGACCAATGTAATTTAACACATTAACTTTGCAATAAAATTGACTGTGGCGTAGTTGATCCAACAAAAAAAGGTTACCTGTTTAGTGTCTTCTGTGATTAGACATGATAAAATCCTCAAAACGCCAGTCCGATGGGCATCAGATATCAAAAATGGAAGTATAATTGCCACACCATTGGACGCACGAAAAGATGCCTGATTAGCCTCAGCTTTCTTTAACAATGAAATCATACAATCCCAACCAACAGTAATGGTGTTGTCTACTTCAAATACAGGTAACTTTCCAGACCCAGATTCCATCAACTTTGGTGATGAAATAATAGCATCTTTAGTATCCAAGTGCTTTTTGAAGCTACCCGAGCTTGGCTTCTTATCCGAATGATTAGAGACTCCATTAAACTGATCTGGACCCATAAGAAGCTTGTGCTGCTTCAAATCATCCTGTAAGACTTCCAAAACACCAACTTCACGTAGGACTTTCTTATATTGTTGATCAAAAGATATGAGCTTCACAAAGAAAGAAAGTATGGTGTGCTTCAACTGAGATGTAATAGGCTGTTGCAATAAACAACAAAGTGACAACAATTCTTGCTCCGGAACACAATTGACAACTGTGACAGCATATTCAAGAATTTTAAGAATTATATCTTGCAGCGAGGAGGGAAAACCATCCATGTTGAGGACAAGTAATGGAACGGTTCTTAATTCCTGACACAGTCTATAGTTTTCCACGTGGCTCGAGAATATTTTGAACATTCTATTCAAAACTTCAGCCTGAAGATCCTTATTCTCTGCCTTCAAGAAGATATCTTGCAGCATTTGGACAGCTTCTAGGTCCTTAACTTTACCACTTCCCTGTTCCCATGTCTCATCATATGCACTGTCAACAGATGATGTTCGACTTCTGCTATGTCCAGTTGGCTTTGTTTGGGACGATTGTGAGGCCCTCCCTACAGATGGCTCAGCTGGACCAGTCTGCGCCAGGGTGACGAGGACATCAAGCAATCTGGACAACGATGGAGAAAAGTTTTGTGAAGAAAAATCAGCATTTTCACTTCTGTTCGTGTTTCCTCCATCAGGGAACACTTCAGAGTCATCTGAACCACTATTATCTTGATTTAAAGATAAACCACTGGTCACAAAAATCTGACTTTTTGGCAAGGAAGATAGAATCAGGGCAAACTGAACAAGAAAGTGGTAACCATGTGCATTGCGTATGTCCTCCCTGAGCCTAACACCACCAGCCTCTACAAAGCCAACTTTGAAAAAGATTAGTAGCCATAATCAGAACAGCTTTAGCTTACATGTTCATATAGATAGTGTTACCAGGTCTGTACGACAGTTCAACACATTCAAGTAACAAGTCCACAATGCCCATAGTGTAGGCTGAGTCACCACAATTCGGATCAAAATCTTTGACAGCCATCAAGAGAACCTTTATCTGCACGAGAACTCAGAAAATTAAGAAAAGCTTTTCCAATGCCTTATTGCACTTATCACATTGTAACACAAAGCTTCTTAAGAAACAAATATATATCATATAACATTAGCTATCATTTGCTTTTACCCTGAAATTAAGATAACTTTCCGGAAACCAAGTTCTTTACCACCAAAATCTCACATAGTCTCAACATTAGCAAGAAAACATAAACTACAGCCACGGTCAGCTTATAAGTATGCACAAGAAACACTACACACTCAGGCAATCTCTATAGTTCACTGACGTACCAGATGGTGCTTGCGTATGTATCTTGCTGTGCTCCCATTGTCATTGACTAGAAGAAGTCCAAGGATCTGGAAGAAACAGAAAACGGTGTCAAATGAAACTATAAGCATCAGGTTATTCAATTCACTCTCAATCATCAAACTAGAAAGCTGTTCACGAATTTCTTCTGTTTTATAGCACCGTGCTCTAAAACAGATGTACGAAAAATACCTGCATTGCATGTCTGTGAAGCTGTATGTTATGGAGTGGAACTAGACCTTCTTTATACTGAGAGAACACGGTAACAGAGCCGGTAGCAACTATATTGAAAAGTGTCTCAAGAGAATCATCTTCAATCAAACTCTGAGCAGCAGAAGGATTGCTAGCTAATGCTTTCATGATATGTACAACACTACCCTCCACCTACAAGAATGATGGCACAAAGTATTATAAAAGTCATAAAGCATTGGTGTCGTATAGACTTGGTTGTCAATATCCAGCTCAAAACAATATAGAGAAAATAAACAGTAAGTAAAAGTTGGAATAAAACTATCAAACAGAACCTCAAGTCGCCTACTCTGGAGAATTTTGTATCCAGCATCTTTTTCTGCTGATACCTTTTCCAAATCAGCAGTTATTTTACTTTTGCGTAATGCATCATATGCTAGAAGTGCACTGAGAATATGTATTAGACAACAGAATATCCCAGAATCCAGTAGTGACTGTTTGTCGATAGGCTGAAAAGAACACATAAGAGTAATACAATGTATAAGACATAAGTGGAAGACAAGTACTTCATCAGCAGTTATGGAGTGAGTAAAGTGGAAGACAAGAAAAGGTCAAAAAGGTACCCCAGATACAAGTACTTCAACAGCAGTTAAGAGGTTTGCACCAGGACTAAATCCCTCCTGTATGAAGAAATTTTGGATTAAAAAGACAGAGAAGAGAGCGTGACATATCAAGATGCACAATTTCAGAAGGAAACGGCAAACCTTGCTGACATTTGAAAAGAACTTTAATACTTTCTCTACATCCAGTGACCTTGTCTTGCTGCCAATCTTCAACTTTTCAATATCTGTCACAAATGCTCTCCCAATGACAAAAGAGAATATATGTGTTTCTACTAACCTGCAATTAAAATAAATTTCTCAATATTGGTGATCATACCGTATATAAGCTATGAGCATAGAATATGAGGCACGGCTAGACAGGGGAGAACATAAAGAGTGAGAAACATATTTGCCACTATAAACATACAATGTGAAAACTGGGAGACACATTAATTTGGCGCATATGCTATTCTTGAACAACAAACCCCACTTCAACCAAAAAGGGAGAAAGAGCTAGGAATAGCTTACATAGTAACTAACTGATCTACATTAGCATGTCGCTTCACTAATCTACAAAATGTATCCACGGTCAGGTTCAAGGCGGTCTCCTTCTCCTGCAAGACATACACATGATTAGCACTCATGATTTGCTAATATTTTGTAGCCCCATCCAATGAAAAAAAGGTAAGACATTCCAAAAAAATTGATAGACAAGTGTACAAGAGTATGGATTATCAAAGTAAGAACCTTTTCAGAGCTTGATGAACGGAACTCTTCCCATAATCTCTTGAAGTCCAGTTCCAACTCATGATTCTCTCTGCTTTCAAGAAGAGCAAAAACGATCAACCAATATCTTTACACAAACAGCGATCAGTCAACAAAATTACAGAAAACTATTCCGAAGTATTGCAGCAGACAGCTTGTATGACTATATCGTGGCCTTCCTAAATCTGATTTACTATTTTGATTAAACATGATTTCACATGTAATTAAGTAGCAGCAGCTTTGACTCTCTCAATTATCAATCTTCCCAGACATCCTATCAAAAAATCTAGCACCACAAAATTGTAGCAATAAAGGAATCTAAAAGAGACTTAGATGATGTCGATCACTTATAAAGCAATCTAGACTATGGTCCCAAAACAAACGTTAAAAAGCAAATTTTAACAAACTAAAACTACCAACAACAGAATCCACAACCAGATCAAGCACAATGAGAAGACACAAAGAATACCTTGAAGGAAATGAGTTGAAGTCATGTGCAGAAGACGCGATGGAAGTAACAGAAGGAGAAGAGGAAGAAGACTGCGGAGCAGTTAGGTCAACGGAAAAGGCGTCGGCGGTTGCCGAGTCAGAGTTTTGAGCTAATCCGACCTTCTCCTTAATGTCCTTAAGCAATGTTGCCCATTTCATCGTTCTCCTTTTCGATCCCAGAAACTTTCATTCGACGACGACCTCACCAGACCAGACCCTGACTCGGTCTCGAACACGACAGATCCGAGTCGTCGATCAGAAAAACAAAAATCAACCCTAATGCGATCAACCCACAACTCTCATCTTTAAAAAAAAACAATCAAACTTTTTTCGAATTCAAATTAAAAAAGAACCCAGAAAAAAAGGAAGCTATTTTAGATCAAATTGAGCTGATACAATGTGTCAAATTAGGGTTTCAAAGCAAGAAGAAAGATCTAAGATCCAACAATTTCAAATCGTGATATTTTAACCCCTACCCTCCAAAGACTTCAAAAATTCACGATAATGAGCAAACCGATTTTGACACCAAAAAGAAATAAAGAGAAAAAAACGCGATTTTGTTTATTCTTTAATTAATTTTTAAATTAGATTTTCAGAGATTAATCAATTTCCTTCTCTCTTTTTTCTTTCTTCTTTCTCTTTTTTTTTTTTTTTTGTTCTTCTTCTGCTGTGTTTTTTTTTTTTTGTGTTGACGGCGTCTGTCTCCTCGCCTTGTTTATCGCTCAAGTCGTCTCACTTTCTCTCTCTACAACACGAAATGGTTTGTTCCTCATTCATTACTAATTTCCATTTTTGTTACTTTATTAGCCCTCCTATTTTTGTTGTTTTGTTATTTTATACCCAATATAATATTTTCATTCATATTTGACCTCAATACTCTTGCAATTCGACTCAAATGTGGCGCAGACAATATAGGCCAAGGTGTATTAAACTATAAATTATGGATACTTGTATAGCTCAATATAATATTTCATTCATATTTCCACAAAAAAAGTAATACGGTTTAGCGGAAACACTATAAACATCAAAAGATTCGTATCAACTATAAATTCTTTTTTCAAATCAATTCAACGGATTAATAAATCATCAGATCATGAGATTCGACTAATCTAAAAACATGTGAAACTATGTAAATAGCTCTCAAACCGCACACGAATATAATTTTATTTTTATAAGCACTCAAACTTAAAATAACACATTGATCATCACGTTCTTAAATTTCAATACTACTATTAAATACTTCTGCAACCCGAATGGAGCAGACAATATAGGCCATGGTTGTATTAGACTATAAATTAAGAACACTTGTATAGCTTTGACATTTCATTCGTGATTGTAACAAAGGTTTGAGTTTGACTCGTTCTTATTTATTTGTATATATCTAATTGTATGTGTATCTAGTATATACAAATGGTCAAATGGATATACACTTGAATATTTTGTTTGATTTTTTAATAGAATAACATTTACACGACTCCTTATGGATGGCTTAGGGAAAAGACTTCTACTTGTGAATTTTTACAATAAGTCTTTGCTCATACTTGAAGGCAAAGTTAATTTTAGCTTATACATAGAATTTTACTCTCTTTTTTGATAAAGTATATACAGTTTTACTTTATAAATCATATTATTGTTTAAAAATTTATGTATTTGATATAAAATTGTACTACAAAACTGTTGTCCATGAATATTGGGCAGTTAAATAAATATTTTCAACAAAAATACATAGAAATAAAAATATTAAAGATTATTTATCGGTGTAGAGGACTAATAGTTTAAGCGCATCGATTTATTTTGGTATATTTCGAGTGTGATATTCAACAGAAGTCATAAGAACTGTATTACGCTATATCAATTTGGTATTAACATCCACTTGTTTCAAACCTGAGAAGATTAAGGTTTAGTCCGAACTTCCAAATTGACAAAAAATAAAAATAAAAAAATAATAGAGCGAAATGGTTATGATATACAGATTTAAAAATAAGGACACGTAAATTAGAAATAGTAAGAAAAAGAAGGGGCAAAGAGAGGTCAAAGACCAAAATAAAATGTAGGTTAACGTCTAAAATGGGAGTAGAGCCCACGGTACCATAATGTCACGTGTTCCTGTATGCTTCCTCTGCCATTGCGAGACGTGATTGCCTCTTTGGAAATTTAAAACTTTAAAAAAAAAAAAAAAAAATCTTAAATTTTAAAATAAAAATATTCTTTTTTATGTCAAAATAAAAAGAATAAACAAGTTTATTTCCACCTAAAGTTTTGAAATAACAACACATTAACGTATACTTACACCTTATATCTAATTCCATCTAAAGTTTACATGCGAGACCTAATTGCACTCAAAATTAGATGATATTATCTAATTTCATACATAGTATACAAAATCGGTTTAATTGCACAAATTGTTGAATAATTATGGTTTTATTGTAAACCAATAATTGGTTACTATCTTAAATCATTATTAACCGAATATAAATCCGACCACATCTCAAATTGACAACGGAATTTGAGCGGGATAAACGTTGTCTATTTGAGATTTGGTCGGGTCTAAAATTGGTTTATGTTCAGTTAATTAATAGTTTAAAATCATAACCAATTTTTGGTTTATAACAAAACCATAGTTATCCAAAAATTTGTGCAATTAGACTGATTATGTATGCAAAATATGGAATTCGATTGTCACTATCTAATTTTGGGTACAATTAGATCATGCATGTATATTTTAGATGAAATTAGACAAATGATCTAAGTATAAGTTGATTTGTTGTTATATCGAAATTTTAAAATGGAGATAGACCATCGACCCAAATGTTTAATTTTCATAAAGATATGTATGATTTAACCATTGGATCACTATCGTAATTATCGGTGTTAGGTCGTGGAGAACAATGTTTTTGAATGGACAACTATCCAACTTGGATATTGTCAAATCCAAATTAAAATAAATAATAAAAATGGTTACTTTGCTATATAGTTTGTATTTTCAGCTATTATATTATTTCAAAATCTAAATTAAACGTAAGATCCTTTTTTTATATATAATGTAGAACCTAGAGGTCAGCCATATTAAACAAACAATGAAAATTAGTAGTGGTGATAAATAGTCATGAAACAAAAGTAGAATAGTTGGTGAAAAAGAACCCACATATTTTACAAAAATAAAAAAAAAAAGATTGAACTTGGTCAAAATTATGTTTTGAATTTCTGCAAAAGTTTATCTTATTTGTATTCTTTGTTGCGTCAAAAACAATTTTCCGACAATATTATAATTCATTTGTCTGATTCATGTAACATATAAACAACAAAATTTGTGTGTGACGATAATCATTTCCCATGAAAGTAGTAAATAAAATAACATTAGTCGATTGATTGACAAAAAAATATAAAAAAGTAACACTAGTCGAAAAAATTTACCGTCGGAAATTGAGTATGTAATTATAATATATAAGTGCAAGTGGCTTTTATTCTAGTGGCTGATGGTAAGTCTACTAAATGATAGTCGTATTTATACATCTAGAGATCGAATCCTACCGTCTACATTATGTAGGAACTTGGCTATTGGGCCAGTTATGATACATTATTAACAAAAAAATATACAAGTAACAATGGGTCTTTTTCCTTTATTTTGTTGAAGCCCAATTAACTTTATAATTAAAACTGGGCCTTTAAAAAAAAAAGTCTATTGACAAAAAAAAAAGAAAAGAAAAAAGTCTCAAATCTAACAATGAGTCTTTAAGGCTAAAATCTCGGATCATTTACTTTATTTTGCTAAAGCTCAGTTTAAGAAATATATGTAAAAATGGGCTTTTAAGGCTTTAAATCCGTTGGTTATACTTAGACCGCTCTATTACGAGGAAGGTTAGGGTTATATATTTTATGTCTAAATAAAAAGTGGGTTTTGTGGGTTATCCCATCATAGACAATGAATTAATGCGGGTTTGACCATTTAGTCAGCAGACCAACCCGCGGACATATAAAAAGTTACAAAAATAATCAAAATTTATAAATAATCAAATTAAATAAAAAATTATAATATTGGGTAATATATAATGTTAATATAAAACATAATTATCTCTTAATTTTGTAAAGTCAAACCCTATAGAATAATTAACGAATAATTGTACCCCTTTCATTTATCAAAATTATATTTTATATTATTAAAAATGTTTCATAACATATAAATTGTCCATCTTATGGTTTTTTAATCTTGTTTCTAATATATTTTTATTGAAAATTTATTTTATATATTAAAATAGAAACACAATTAAGAAAATTGCGGACAGACTGTATAACCCGCCGTCATAAAATAGAATGGGTTAGAATTATTATATTTATAATCATTGGTTATACGTATTGATCCTGTAAATAAAACTGGACTAACAGTAGAGCGCGCTAAATGGGGCAGGTTAACCCACCCTAGCTAAAGCACAATTGAAATATATAAGTAACAATGGGCCTGTAAGGCTAAAAGCCCAAATTATATCCTTTAATCTGTTAAAGCCTACTTTAAACCTTTGGAATCGTCTAGAGAGACATTTGTAGAACTGTCTCTCTTTTTTTTCACTTTTTTTTTACGCGTTTAACAACTTTAACGTTATATTCATATGCCACGTGTCAATAACTGGTGCCTTCAAGAACTTTCTCCTTTACTCTCCCAATAAACTGCTCTTATATAACAAACTTCAAAATCTTAATTTTCTCTCAACCTTCAAATCTCAAAAAATTTTCTCGGGAAAATCGTTGTAAACAAATTAACTTCCTCTGCCAGTGAAATCCTATTCACTAATCTGTTTTCTTCTCCGATTCTGTTACATTTCCATAGTATCTCATCGATATTCGAATCTTCCCGCGTTTTCTTCTTCCAATTGGTTTTTGATCTATTCATTCAGAAAGTTTCGATTCATAGTATTACAAAAATGTATAAGTGGAATCTTCCGTACCGGAAAGATGACGTGGAAACCGGAGGCGGTAACGGTGGTGAGAGAACTTTGTATCCGACGATGCTCGAAAGCCCTGAACTCCGATGGGGTTTCATTCGTAAGGTGTATTCCATAATCGCATTTCAGCTTTTAGCAACAATAGCCGTCGCTTCCACGGTGGTTTTCGTCCGTCCGATTGCTGTCTTCTTCTCCACCACTAGTGCTGGTCTTGCTCTTTGGATTGTTCTAATGATCATGCCTTTAATAGGTATATAAGATTCAAATGTGCTTATTTCAATTCGGTGGTTATTTGATTAGGGTTTTTGTTTAATTTGTGTTTTTTTGAATTGCAGTTATGTGTCCTTTATACTATTACCACCAGAAACATCCGGTGAATTACTTACTTCTAGGGATTTTCACGGTGACTTTGGCTTTCGCTGTTGGATTAACATGTGCTTTCACCAGTGGTAAGACTTTGCTTGTGATACACTCTACTTCTTATTCGTCTCTTGCCTTTCACGGGACTTACTTGCTTGTAATCACACGCTTAAGATTTACATTGGCCTGTCATATTTCTCCAACACATTTGAGCTGTCGTTTTTGGCTTTTCTGATACTCAATCATATGACAAAAAAATCTTTCGTAGTTGCATAGAAACGTGGCTTTGTGTCGTTTAACACGTACCAATACTGATTTAGTAAACTTGATAAGCAAACCACTTAGGGCTTAAGGAAGTGTAGAGTCTTGGGACTTTTAACACTTTTTTGAAACTTTGTTGTTGGAACAGGAAAAGTGATTCTGGAGTCGGCCATTTTAACAACTGTAGTGGTGCTTTCTTTGACCTTCTACACCTTTTGGGCAGCAAAGAAAGGATATGACTTCAATTTCCTTGGCCCATTTCTATTTGGTGCTCTCATTGTTCTTTTGGTCTTTGCCCTTATTCAGGTAAGCACACTTGCTTGTATAACATTCAAATGCAAGCTAGCAAGCATAGAATGGTATGAATTTAGAAATTGAGGTTGAAATCTGAGCTTTGGTTTTGGTTTTGTGCAGATTTTGTTCCCGTTGGGTCGAATCTCAGTGATGATCTATGGTTGTTTGGCGTCGATTATATTCTGTGGCTACATAGTTTATGATACAGACAATCTCATTAAACGTTACAGTTACGATGAGTATATTTGGGCTGCAGTTTCGCTCTACTTAGACATCATTAACCTCTTCTTGTCTCTTCTTACCATTTTCAGAGCGGCCGATGGTTAAATGCTTCAGCTTCTTTTAACTTCTATTCTTAAAATATGAAAATCTGTAATATCTGTTAACAACACTCTATTCTCATGTATAAATATACAGTAAATGGTTGTAGGGTCGACTGTCTATTTCCACCCCAAAATTTCGATATAACAACTGATCAACCTATACTTAGATTTTCGGTCTGATTCCAATTAAAGTATATATGCAAGGTCTAATTGCACCAAAAATTAGATAGTGACTATCGAATTCTACACATAATATACGAAATCTGTTGAATTACACAAATTGCTGGATAATTATGGTTTTGTTGTAAACCAACAATTGGTTCTAATCTTAAATCATTAATTAACCGAATCTAAACCTGACCAAATCTCAAATTGACAATCAAATTTGAACCGGGTTAGGATACATGTTGTCTATTTGACATTTGGTCGGGTTTAAAATTGGTTTAGGTTCCGTTAATTAATGGTTTAAAATCGGAACCAATTGTTGGTTTACAACAAAACCATAATTATCTAGTAATTTGTGCAATTAGACCGATTTTGTATACTATGTGTGGAATTCGATAGTTACTACCTAATTTTGGGTGCAATTAGACATTGCATGCATACTTTAGATGAAATTAGACCGAGAGTCTAAATATAGGTTAATCTGTTATTATATCGAAACTTTGAGGTGGAAATAGACCGTTGACCCATGATTTTACAGTAAACTCACCACATCTACGATTGCGTTTGAAACGCAGACGTAGAGCTTTGACTTTTACGCCCAAACGCAAAAACAGATACTCCCAAAAGTGTTTCTCTTTCATATCAAACATGATTAAAAATTCGATTTCATTGACATGAATATTTATTAAGCTTACTTTACTAATATAACAACAGTTTCAAACGATCAAGGAGATGGAGGCGGTTGTTGAACGCACCCACAAAACGCAAACCGCTTTTTTATCCTCTTTCGTCGCTCACCTCTCACTCCACCATATATATAATCCCGAAGAAGAGTCCTCGTTTTGCTATCTGATATCTTTGTTTTTGCTCCATTCTCTCTTTCTCCTTCTAGTTTCAGTAACAGAAACTGTAATCTCTGTATCTCCAACTGTAACCTCCCAATCTTCTCTGATGTTCTTCTCGCTTGTTCTGATATTCTTCTCCTTCTGCTACTCTCATTCTCATCAAGATCCATTGATGATTTGCTTCCATCTGATCTCTCAAAACCACTTTGGACTTTCGTCACCAGTTTCCTGTTGATGCTTAAAAGTTTCTCTAATGCCTCTTCAGCTTCACTGATCTGTCCCTTGATCGTTTCGTACTCGTGTTCTTCTTTTCCTTTCTCGCCTTTTTCCTCTGTTTCCATTTTGCTTTTCATATCTTCTACCACGATATGAAGGTTTGAGAGCTTCTGTAAATCTGAATGAAGTCTCTCTAGAACTTTCCTCTTGTTTACATCTTTGTTTGGATCCGTGAATCTATCGGAGATCTCTAGTTTGTCCACAACCAATGATTCTTCAGACAAGGATTTACCTTTCTGAGGATTTTGTGGCTTTAAACTGTGATCATCGTCAATCCTCGATATTTCTCTCTTACTTATCCCATATGATGAGCAATCAGATACTTGATCAAGTACAATATCTTTTGTGATCATCTCACTTTCCTCGGAATAGATGTCATGGTTTTGTTTCCGTAAGCTTTCATTTCTTCTTCTGCTTCTTCGGGCAGAGGAATTTCTTAGTTCTTCCATTGCAAACTTTTTGGTTACTGCTTCCTCTATAGCTTTGATTCTCAAACACAATTCTTGCATCTCTAAGAACCCATCGTTGTTATCTACAACTGAAGCAGTGTCCTGGTAAGATATACCCACAAAATTAATTAATCTCCGACAAGAAAAAAATGAAATTAACAAAGCAACAGATGTAACATCAGTTCAACGGAAAAATCACTTAAGACCAACAAAAATATTACTTACTGTGGCTGGTTCATTCTCGAATTCGTGAGGCATGGCAGTATGTTTCTCCAAAGATTCTATGCTTTCCTTCAACAGGAATATAGCTTGGCCGTATTTGGACATAAGATCGTTTTGTCCTTTGTTTGCATCCTCTAAGTTGTTCACTCTTCCTTTAAGCAGGTCAATCTCCATGTCTTTTAATGTACTTTTGCTTTCAAGGTTCTTACAGGCTTCGGCCAGCTCATGGGTCAACCCTTTTAGCAATGTTTCATGAACAGCGGAAATCTGCAAATCTCCAAATAATGTTGCAGACTGAGACTCCCATAGTTCAATCTCATTCCTTTCCGTAAGAAGCTCCTGGTTCAGTTTTTCCTTCTCAACTTTGATTTCTTCAAGTTCCACGAGTAAGTTCATCAAGTCAGCTTCTAATTTTCGATTAGCTTCACTCGAATCACTGTTTGTCTTAACCTGCTCTTCGTAGTCTCCACGGAGTTTCAAAATCTGATTATCCTTATATTCTCCGATCGCTTTAGCTTCCTTGTATCTACATTCTAAACCCTCAACTGTCTCACATAATTCACATCTTTCATTTTGAAAGATGGTGATCATCAGCATTGCTTCTAAAAGCTCTGTATCTTTCTGATCCAACTGATCCTTCACATCAGCAATTTCATGTTCCAATTGATCATTGGCTGATCTGGCATAGAGCAGTTCGGTATTCGATCTTTCAAGCAAACCTTCAAGCTGAGACTTCTCAATTTCTGCAGATTTTAGCTTATCACTATTTGTCTTAACCTGCTCGTCGTAGTCTCCACGAAGTTTCAGAATGTGATTATCTTTAAATTCTTCTATCGCTTTGGCTTCCTTGTATCTACATTCTAAACCCTCAACTGTCTCACATAATTCACATCTTTCATTTTGAAAGATGGTGATCATCAGCATCGCTTCTAAAAGCTCTTTATCCTTCTGATCCAACTGATCCTTCACATTAGCAATTTCATGATCCAACTGCACCTTCACATTAGCAATTTCATGTTGCAACTGATCATTGGCTGCTCTGGCAGAAAGCAGTTCAGCATTCGATCTTTCTAGTGAACCTTCAAGCTGAGATTTCTCAATTTCTGTAGATCTTAGCTTATCGCTATTTGTCTTAACCAGCTCGTCATAATCTCCACGAAGTTTCAGAATCTGATTATCCTTAAATTCTTCTATCGCTTTAGCTTCCTTGTATCTACATTCTAAACCCTCAACTGCCTTGCATAATTCATATCTTTCATTTTGAAAGACAGTGATCATCAGCATTGCTTCTAAAAGCTCTTTATCCTTCTGATCCAACTGATCCTTCACATTAGCAATTTCATGATCCAACTGATTTTTCACATTAGCAATTTCATGTTGCAACTGATCATTGGCTGATCTGGCAGAGAGCAATTTGACATTCGATCTTTCTAGCAAACCTTCAAGCTGAGATTTCTCAATTTCTTTAGATTTTAGCTTATCACTAACCTGCCTTACCTCTTCCTCAAGCTTACGCTTGACAAAACCGAGTCTGTCCAGATCCTCAGTTAGTTTCACCGCTCCAGAAAGTTTTTCCAAGACAATCTCCTCCAAAAGAGTGATGAGATTGCTTTGGTATATAGTCTCTGAAAGAAGCAAAGAAATATCCTCTTCTAGTTCACGTGTCTCCTCCTCCAACCGCATTGTCGACTTTGTCAAGTATGCTTTCTCATCCAATGTTTTGCAATTCTCTCCCTGCAAAATGGTGTAGTCATCTCGAAATTGCAACACTTGCCTGTGCAAATTCTCAATATCCACCTTCAAGACTTCTTCTCTGTTGACTACTTGATCAACTTTTGTGGTCAATTCTCCGTTCATCAAGACAAGTTTCTGGGTCTCATCCCGTGAAAATGAGAGCTGCTTACTCTGAGAATCAAGTTCTTTCTCAAGGATTTTCTTCTCTGTTTCAATGCCTACGGCTTCTGATTTAAGTTGCCGAAGAAATTCAACAAGGACGAGGTTCTCAATGGCAGAGTGCTGGTTTTCATCCCCACTCTTCAAAAGCATAGTTTGCATGTCATCAAGCTTATTCAATATGTCCTGCAAGTTTTTCTGGTCTTGGGAATTCTCATCACTGGAATCTGTACCTGGATTTATTTCAAGCTTCATCAATACCTGGTAGATCCCCGTTCTCAATATTTGAAGGCATTTAATCGAGGAGTCAATCTGAACTTGTTTCCCACTGTTTTCCAGTTTGAGCTCAGAGACTAGCTTTTCTAACAGTTTAGAAGCCCCTTTGATATTCTGATTCTCAGCAATGAGAGAGGAACACTTCTCAACCCACTCCTGCAAACATTTTTGCAGAACAAGAATCTCAACGTCAAAATTATGAGCTCTATCCAGTTCCACTTGATATTCTCTCTCCCGGCATTGATTTTCATCTTGCAGGTGATGGATCTTTGATTTCATACCATTCATTCGGCTCTCAGAGAATTGCACAAAACTAGCATATTCTCGGTCCTTGGCATCTAAAGACACTCCCAACTCTTCAATTTTCTGAAGTGAAGATTCCCTCTGTCTCGCTAACTCTGAAACTTTCACTTCTAGCTCTGCTTGTTCTTTCTCCAGATCTTTTATTCTTTTTCTCATTATCTCCATATCAGAGAGTAAGCTTTCTTTCTCACTAGTTAAACCGGAGTTTTCATCACTCATCATGTGGCATGATTCTTCTAGGCTTCTCAATTTTGACTTGATATCTTCAAGTTCTGCATTAGTATTAAAAAGAGAATCCTCCAGTACCCTGTTTTCCTCAGAGAGTTTCTTGCTGTTTTCTGTAGCATTCTGCAGACGGGAAATTAACAAGTCCTTCTCAGAATGAAGGCCAGATTTCTCTTCTGCGAGTGACATACAAGCTTCCTCCAATGTCTTCAGCTTTCCTCTGATTGTTTCCAGCTCAACATTCAAATCTGATATGGAGTTCTCCAGAAGAAAGTTTTTCTGAACAAGCTTTTCCATCATTTCTAACTTCTCAAGCAGGGTCGTCTTTTCAATACTTTCTCTTTCCTTGATTTCCATTAGGTTCGAGTTCTCTTCCTGCAACTTCTTGACTGAAAACCCAAAGTCCTCAGGATGTAAACCAACCAACTCCACCTGTTCTACCATGGATTGGTGTTTCTTCCCTACCTGACTTAATTCCTCTTTAAGAGCGTATATTTCTTGCTGCAAAGCATTTCTCTGGTCTACTCTCAGTTCAACTTCTGCTTCAAGTTTCTGTATCGTCTCCTTTAACCTTGAGACCTCCTCCTGCAAACTTTTAATTGATGCAGCTGACGAGATATTGAGCACACTGAGGCTTTTGTTCGCATCTTTGGCTTCCTGGACTTCCTCCTGTAAACCATTGTTACGGTCCTCCATATCTTTCAGGATTTTAGACCTATTTTGAAGTTCCAAGGTCAAAGTGTTTAGCTCCTCCTGAGACTGAGAGTGCAATTGTTGTAGGGTTTGAAAGGCAGTCTCTGCTTCCATGAAACGCAAATTTTCTTCTTGTACACAAGTCCATAATCTTCCCATCTCTTTCTGTTTCTCTGTGAGCTCATGACTTTGATCACCCAGTTTCTCCAGTAGACCATCCAGCTCAGTCTGCAGATTTTGATTTGATCTCTCAAGCACAACACACTTTTCCTCTGCAAATTTTAACTTAGAAACCCCATCCTCTATTTCACGGCTAAGCCTTTTGGTTTCTTCTTGAGCATGAAATAGTTTGAGCTTTAAATCTGCAATTGTATCCAGACACTGTTGGTACTGGAGTTCATAAGCTTCGTTTTCTTCAATTAATTTGGAAACCCTCTGCTTCAAGCTTTCAACTTCATCTTCAGCATTTTCTGCCCGCTGATTGACTAACTTCGCATCTTCCTCAGCCTTGTCCAGTCTCTCTTCCAGGTTGGATATGGTTTCTAAGCATTGTTGATATTGAACAAGAGCAGCGTCCTTGTCAGTTTCAGATCGAACAAGGGTTTGCCGCAAGGCTAGAGTTTCAGCTTCGGCTCTGCTGGCTCGCTCATCTACTTCACCAGCCTCCTTCTGAGCTAGAGAAATGCGATCCTCCAAATCTGCTATGTTTTGTAGACATTGCTGATACTGAAGAAGACTGGACTCCTTCTCAACCTCTAGTTTTCTGAGGGATTCTCGGAGGGTTTCGACCTCCGCTTCGGCTGTTTTGGCTCGTTCATTTAGCCCCCTGGAGTCGTCTTGTGCACGAGAGACCTCAGACTCCAGATAAGTAAGTCTCTCCAAATTCTGATCAAACTGCACTAGGTTAGCTTCCTTTTCAGCTTGTACTTTAGAAAGAGCATCTTTCAAAGCGACAATTTCAGCCTCCGCTTTGCTTGCACGTTCAGATTCTGAAAGAACCTTAGCATTTTTTCCATCAACAGCATTGAAGTTCAGTCCCTTTCTTGCCTTTCCACTTTGAAAACCTTTCCCATTACTCATGGACTGAGGCTCTTCCATGAAGGCTATATTTCGCTTTACTGTACTCATGTGCGAAAAAGAGGCCCCCAATCCATCTTTTTTAAACTCATTGGGATAAACCGGGGCTCGAATAGGAGGATAACTATCAGGCGTTTGTGGATCAAACTCATCGATGGAAGAACCAATAGGTGACTCCTCACCAAACATCATGGGGTCTTGGTTTGGGAACGCTTCTGCCATAGTCTGCTGCGCATGACGAATAACACCTGTCGCATGATCGTATCTTTCAGCTAACGCACGATATGCTCTATAAAACTCCTCAACCAATTTCATAAGTTCAGGCCGCTTTTTGTAATACATTTCTGCTCGTCTAGCAAAGGAATCTGCATCTTCTTCAATAACCTTAATCATTTGCTTGACTTTACTATCCATATCTGTCAACAAAATTAGAAACATGTAAATAAATTGCAGACAAAGTTCCCCGCATGCCACAAAACTGAACTAAAGTCAAATAACTTTGTGGTTTTTACATCGAGATGAAAATGATCAAGTCTCAGACTTCTCACTAAACAAAAAAATCAAAAGTGATCCTTCCCTTGGGCAAGCTAAGAGAATTTTAATGCAGATGAATTAGTAGCTTCTCTTAGTCACATACCTGTAAGATTCTCCTTAAGCCATTTCGAGTTCTTGGGGGTATTGTGACTATCCCACCACCAAGAATAGCGTTTAACGTTACCATTCGCAACAGCAGCCATTTTTCCCAGCAAAATTACACACCACGCACCACCAAACTACAAAGATATTAGAATTTGCAAATTCAAAAGCTCTCTCAATGCCAAGTACACTAAATTCCTCCGTAAGAATTCCTACAGTGAAAAAGAAAAAAACAAGCGTTAAGCTACCATACGAATGAACAAGCTGATCAATCATATAGAAAACAAATGAAATTAAAAAAAAAAAATTGAATAGAAAAATAAAAACGAATTACCAAGTCAATGAAGGCTCAAATCGAGACAAAAATACTTCACCGACCAAAGCAATCAGTAGTAACCTGATAACAAGCATACCAAGCAATTCGTCAGAGATAAAACATCAAATCAGTATAAAAGACGATTATTATGCTCTAAAAACGAGAACTAGACGATCATACCAAAACCTAAAAGATAAACTACATGATCGATTAGAAAACAGTACTTAGCCGAAAATTAAAGTCGCTACAGAAGTTGTACTACCAAACGAATCTAACAACACTGAAGTCAGGTCAGAAAGCACAGATCACAAAACTTACCGTTAAGAACAGCTCTTCAAAAAGTGTATCAGATCAGCCTCCGCTTCCACTTATTCTTCTTTTTGTTCGCATATCACTCATCATTTCATCTTCTTCATCTAGATCTCTCTCCAGGCGTTTCCGCTCTGGCTCCTACTTTTTCCGCTGTGAAGAATTTGGTTTGGTATGGTGGACTTAAGAGAGAAGCTAAGAAATGACGATATTACCCTTACTTTACAGTTCTCAAAAATGTTTTTTAGTTTTTTCTTTTATTCGAAGTTGCGTGACTTTGCCTCCTCGGGATCGCCTTGCAATAAAGAAAAAAGAAAAAAACTAAAAAGAAAAGAAAACTCATGTTATTTTTTTAGTCAAAAAATAATTACTAATCCAACTACAAATAAAATAAAACTAGGATTATACCCACGCTATAGCATAGGATTTGATTGTTTTTTCAATCTGTATTCATTTAGCTTTTAGATCCGTGTTGCTATTTTGAATCTAGTTTTCTAGATATTGTTTTAAAAGGCCAAAAACCGAATTGAAATCAACCAAAATCAAAAAAATCGAACATGTTAAAAACATGCAAAATACCTCAATGATTCCTAAATCTATGTATTTGAAAAACCAAACCCAAACCTGAATCAGAACCAAATCAAGAATCAAATTTTAATTTTTCTATTAAATTTTAAAATTTTTTTAATTTTTAATGTAAAAATACCCGAACTCGATAAAGTAGTAAATCTATATACCCGAAAAATCGAATCTAAACCCGAACCATAATAAAATTAATAACCGAATTTGTAACCGATACATTTTATTAAGATTTAGTTTTTTAGAAATTTATCTATTAAATTTTTATTAAATTTAAATTTTAAAAAGTTTGTAACAAAACCTACCTTAACTTAATTTGACGGGTTATTATAAAGCATAGGTTAAATTTTACCCTAAAATTTAAAACATAGTCTAATTAAAATTATCTTCCAGCTTAAATATATGAGATCTTTTGTGATGTAATCATTTACCTTAACCTCTCTATTTAAACATAAGAGATTCGATATGATACTTTCAATTTCCCCATGAAACAATCTTTTAATCAGTTGAACTTTTTCTATATTTTTTAAAAATATAACAATGCATTTTGATTTGTATAACATTCACGTTTAGAATAATAGCGATAATATATGTTTTACTTTTAAAGACTATTCGGTTTTATATGCCCAACTTTCTCATAGTGTATACAACTGAGGAAGAAAATAAACTTTTTGTAATAATAGTTTCTTACAAATTTTTTAAAAAAATTTAAGAACTGATAAAAGGTTAAATATATAATTACAC
Source organism: Lepidium africanum (assembly GCA_900406405.1). Lineage (NCBI taxonomy): Eukaryota > Viridiplantae > Streptophyta > Magnoliopsida > Brassicales > Brassicaceae > Lepidium > Lepidium africanum. The sequence goes on along the minus strand of OVAX01000223.1, from coordinate 2,609 downwards.
ATCCATCTTGTGTTTTTTTCCCGTTATATGAAAATAAGCACCATCTATTTGGAATATAATTAATAGCAGTATTTATGGTTTGTTGAACGAGAAAACTGTCGATTATACAGCAAACTTACAAAATTTGGCTGATTAAATTATAGATTTCGGATCTAGTTAATTAAATTACTAATTTACTGTTGACTAAAAAAACACTGAAGTTTGGATTGACTCGGCTAATTGAACATCCCGAAAATTTCAAATTTAAAATTTATCTAAATTCGAAAGACAAATCAAGTTTTGAAAGTTCGATTCAGTTTTTATCTTCGTTTTAATGAACCTCTAAGTTTGATTTCTCTTTTCTTTCAAAAAATATGTTCAAATTTGAGATTTTTTAACAAATATATCTAAGTTTGAAGCCAAAAAACTGTGGTTTTTATTCATAAATAAATAAGTAATAATGATAATTATAATAAAAATAAAATAACCAAAGAGAGGCTGACAAGTGATAAAGACAAAGATGTCTTGGACGGTGAGCTTTTGGTCCACTTTCGTCATCCTTTGTTCTGTCTCCACATCGGATTTTAGAATCGACCTATTGGTATATTGCGTGTCAAATTACTTCAATGATTTATCAAAATTTGCAGGAATTAGCATAACGTTTCGAGTTAGTTTAACATTAATGTACTATGAAATAAAACGTGACTTCGAATCTACTGTTCACTATGTTGCCAATATTGAATTAACATAAAGTAAAGTTTGTGTCTTAGTTTTTGTTTGTAGAATAAGACATAACAACATGAATGGAAGAGTCAACACTTAACAGCCACCTACCTAACAATTTAATAGTTCCAGATCGATTTCATGCCCCCAAAGATTATACTATTATTTTTCAGAAATCGTTACATAATGATTCATTCACATGCTTTCAAATATAATAGTCAAAGCTTGCAAATATATTAAATTCTAGATAGTAAGACCAAGTAAAACTCCATAACATCACTCTGATTTAGTAGTTCCAGATCGGTTTCATATCCGATAAATTATAGTATTATTCATCAGAAAAATTCATAATTTATATGCCTTTAATTCAATTAGTCAAAGGTGATCTTATATATATTATAGTAAAATCTAGGAAAAAAAAAAAAAAAAAAAAAACTACGTAACATCGATTATCTAAAAGTATTTATATTTGCAAACTGAAACAAGGCCTTGTAATATTTATTGCTTAACGAAGATAAACCCGATAATCTTTAATGAAGTTACGCCCACTAATGCTTATTGAAGATAGGCCCACAGATGTTTAATGAAGATAAGTGTAACACCCGCGTCCCGCGAACGAACGGGTGATTCTGGATAGGACTATGAAAGGCTGAAATGGCATGACCGGATTTGTGAATGACTATAAGAATCCAAACATACGTGGAATATGAGTTAAGTTTGTGGGTTTCGGAAATGGTCCTTGAAATTCGGACAAGTATGTGATTTTCGGACAGGACTGTCGGATTGGGACAAGTTGGTCTGGATAAGATTGTCGGATTCGGACAGGAATGTCGGATTCAGACATGATTGATGTTCAGACCAAATTGGTTGTGGTTCGGACAAGGATACGGAATATTCGGGACAAACTGTATAGTGTTCGGACAAGGTTGATATTCAGACATGGATGGTTGAGATTCGAGCAGGTTTGGTCGTTGTCTGGACAAGTGGGTCAAGGACTGGGCATGTCTGGTCGAGAGTTGGTACAGCTGGACTGTACCGCGGTAAGCATCCGGTTCAGTTTAAGTGAATTGATATGACCGGTTTGGAGGGATCGGTTATGATTTCCTGTGATTAGGGTTTCACGAGATACCTTATAAATAGAAGGCTTTGTCGCTGCCGTAGAGGGACACGAACACAAGAGAACAGACCCGCGAAAGAGAAAAACGAGAGATGAACACACAAATCTTCCTAAGGGAGGAATGAAGGGTTTCGATGGCTATAGGCTGATTGATTGCGGATGAATTTTGTGGGTTCCGGGTAGTCTGTGACTGCGAATTAAGGGTTGGTGTTGATAAGAGAAAGGGTTGATCGTGAATCAAAGGTGACCGAGACATGATTAGATGAGATTGAGACGTGATGTATTCACATATTAGCATATTTCATAGCTTACATATAGTTAATTTTGCATCCATATTCATAGCATAATCATCATTTTAGAGTTCCTTTTGGTTCATTTGCATTGTTTGCATTTGCATTGCATACATTGTGCATTTTTGTGTTTTATCAGGAGTTTATCGTCAACTTGGCTATATTGGTGAAGTCGGAAAATCAAGTTGGCCATTTTGGTGTAGTCGCGAGGTCAACTCGGCCAAAATGCAAGAGTTGGTGGCCGAGTCAAGAAGAGAGATTGAAACAACGAAGTCCACTCGGCCAATTTGGTGTAGTTGGACTCAACTCGGCCATTTTGGTGCAGTTCGGAGGTGTAGTCAAGATTTCAACTTGGGTTCGGAAGTGTAGTCGAGATTTCAACTTGGGTTCGGAGGTGTAGTCAAGATATCAACTCGGGTTCGGAGGTGTAGTCAAGATATCAACTTGGGTTCGGAGGTGTAGTCAAGATATCAACTTGGGTTCGGAGGTGTAGTCGAGAT